>JBDJHY010000116.1:18999276-19035938 GCA_039654485.1 Withania somnifera | reverse complement strand
AATATCGAAGAAGACTCCATTTGTCAAAAATGATTCCAAATGGGCATCTTTCCACAAAATACCAAAGGACCAAGTAGTCTTCTTTCAGAAATTCAAACATGAAACCATTATTGCACCTTAGAATGGATAAGAAAGGTAGACTAGGGTTTAATGGAAATCTAAGAAGAGGTCCTTCGGTCAGGCCAAAGAATCTAATATAGATTTTCTGGAAAGCAGTAGACAAGATAAAGTCCTTTTCCGAAGGAGATGGTTCAGAATATTATCTTTGATGTGGGGAGGGAAATCTTTTGGTTTGATATAGTATATGGCTGGAAAGATTGGAGAAATGGTTTTTGGGTTCTTGATAGGAAATTTGGAAGGACATTATTTTTTCCTTTGATGCGTCTTGCTTCAAACTTCCATTGAGAGAACCAGTTTGACCATATTAGGAGTTGAGCCTGTGGAAGCATTTTCTGTTTGAACTGTAACATCTTAGGAAATGCTGACATATCCATTTCTATGAGAAAATGTTGACCAATGAGGTGGAACTGTAATTTTTCAATTCCCCTATTGACTGCCAAAATTTCCTTATAGGTGGAATGGTAATGAAGTTCTCCACTTTTGAACGATTCACTCTTATAGCCACAAATTTGCCATTTTCCATTTTCTTCTTTAAGAAGAACTGCACCCCAAAATTTTTCACTTGCATCGGTTTATAGTACTCTTCTGCCTGTAGCTGGAATTTTAAATATAGCAGGCTTTTTGTTAAAGTCTTCAATTTCTTAACAGTATCAGTGCATGCTTGGTTCCATGGTAGAGCATTTTTCCTGAGCTAATTGGTGAGCGGTATTCTATATTTGACCAAATCATGAATGAACTCAGCCATATAATTTACTATACCCAAGAATTGCTGGAGTTGTTTGAGTGTTAAGTTTTCATATGGAAAATGGTCAAGTTGTGTTGCATTGTGTGGCTAGAGCTGATATTGACCATTTGAAATGTGCATCCCCAAGAAGTCAATATCTGTTTCTCCAATGATCATTTTCTTCTCTGCAAGCATGATTCCATAATTCCTCAGCAAGTCATGGAATTTTGACAATAAACTGTAATAGGAGTCTATGTCTGGTGAGAATAGAAAGATATCATCAATGTAAACCAGAGCATTTTCCATAATAGGTTGGAAAATCTTTGTCATAGCTTTCTGGAACAGAGATGGAGATGGTTTGAGACCAAAAGGGATAACCGTCCAATGATAATGCCTTTATAGTATGCAAAACCCTGTCTTAGGCCTCTCATCTGGATGGATGCAAAGTTGCCAAAACCTAGACTTTAGATCGAACTTTGAGAAGATCTTTGCCTGAGGAAGCTCTTGAAAGAGTACTTCTCGTTTTGGTAGAGGAAATTTATCATCTTCGAGAAAATAATTAAGAGGTTGATAATTGATAACCAACCTCAGTTTTCCTCTAGCTTGTTAAGATCTTTTGTTAACATAGAATGCCTCATAAGCCCACTGTGATTTGATGTTTTCTATGAGCCCTTCTGCTTGTAACTGGTCAACCTATTTAACGGCCAGGGCATAATAATCTAAATTCATACCTTTGTGACTTACTTTTGTTGGATTGATATCTTCCTCTCTTGTAAAAGGTAAAGACACAAAGAACTCTGGATTCTTCCATAGAGGATGACAATATCTTTTAAGGAATTCCGTGTGAGATTCCGCACAAGAAGTACAAGTTATTTTGTCCTTCATTGTAGATAGTAACTCGACTGGGTACAAATGTAATGTCTTCGTGCAAGGCAGCAAATGATTTTTATGTTTCAGACCCCCTACTCCAAAATATCCTTTTGAGATCATGCAGGATATCAAACCCGATCAAGAGATCCTTTCCCGGTAATTCTGATCCATAAACTTGACGTTTTATCATGCAACCTGAAAAGATGTGGATATTTATTAGTTTGTTGATGAGAGTGATAATAAAAGTATCACCATTTGCAGCACGGAATGACTTGTAGCAAGAATTCCAATATTCTTTTGGTAAGATATCAGGCTTCATAATAGATGAAGCAACTCCTGTATCAAAAAATGCAATGACTGGAATTTTTTTGTCCTATTTTCCTTGGAAGATATGGATCTTGGCTGAGGGGGAAGGTTGACATAGAAGGCTCTCAGCAGAGGTGAAAGTGTATGCCTCATCGAACAAGATCACATCATCTTCAGATTCGTCAGACGAGTCTGTCAAATCTTCTCCAAGAGCAAGAATGGTATGCACCTGGTTCATCATCAAGGGAAAAGAGTGATTCAAGATCATCATCGTCTATGTCTTCAATCTTAGAAATCTTCTCAATGAGTCTTGAACTCCCTTTTTTCCGGACATTCTTTAGCAAAATGCCCCTTTTTTCTGCATACATAACACTTAGAGGATTTGGTGCTTCCTCTCTTTTTTCGAAGAAACTTCCATTTTTTCTTCTTGGAGAAATAGTGTTTTCTCCCTTTCTTTGAAAATTTGTCCTTCTTGTTGTTGCATGTGCATGAACTATTTTTTTCACATTTGATTTGTAGTTCACTCCGATCACAAGCCCATCCGAAATTTTTGCTTTGTTCCTCGTTCTGCTTGAGAAATCTTTTCTGGTTACAAAGTTTTTCCAAGGCCACCAACACATTCTGGTACAATTCTCCCAGAGATGTGTTATTTATTGGAAGATCTTGAACTGCAGAAGTCTGGATGTTTCTTTCCAAAGAGGTTCTGGGAGAGAATTTAGGAATGTTTGTTTGAGATTAATATCATCAATGATTAACATCATCAATACCATTGATGATGTAAAATCTTTTGGACATCCTTTCATAATGAGTTTCTAGATCTTTTCTTTTATATAAGTAGCATCTCATACTGAGACATTCTTCACGAGCTTGAGTTGTATAGTGATCCCAAGCACCGAGAAATTCATTATGGACATACATGATGAGAGTGTCAACATTTGAGCTTTGTTTTATTGTCATCTGTTTGTATCCTCCAAGAGCAATCCACCATTGGCATAACCTTCCATGAAACTTGGCCATAAACTTATCTGCTAGTGAAGGCATAGTTGCATTAGGCTGAAGCAATTCATCTGTAAACCAGGCATGCATCTCATAGATTCTCTCTCTCTAGTTAGAAGGAGGCATATTATCAAATCCTGCAATAGACTTTTGCTTTGCTGCAGCTTTTGCTTGACAAAAACTACTATATACCAGCCAATAATTTTTTATACTTCAGAAACCAGCTGTTGCTGATGGACAAGGAAAAATTTCCAAGGCTGTTCTTGAGATGCTATTAGTGTTTCATCCATAGGTATCACCTCATCACGAAGTGGTTTGTGTCCGAATGCCTGAATTGGCTCATGAGCAGTACTATCAGATTGCTCGATTGAAACGAAGAAATGGAGAGTATCTGATCCGCTTTTCCTGCTCGTCGTGACATAAACTTCGTGTTTGTTGTAGTTGATAGAAATGGTGGCATCTACTGTCCGTGTGACAACTCCTTGTCATGGAGTTCATCCGGTTTCCTTCTTCAAAATAGTGCTTTACATATACAATATTTAGGAGATGAAAAGTGATGGCACAAAGTGGTTCTTGAATACAATATTTAGGGGATGAAAAGTGGCACAAGGTGGTTCTTGAAATACCAGGTTAATGTTGAAGGAGTTATTGCAGCATTTTCCAGTACGATCCGCCGTTACCTCAAATCCACGGACTCGCATTATTAATTTTATCATGATTTTGTCATGGCTGTTTGCCTGTGATTCAAGTATATGGGGAGGTCCAAATGACTTCTTTAGACCATATTTTAAATTGTTCTGCTGATACAGGTGAAATTCTAGGTGAAAAGCTTTGCTCACTGAATCACAAAACCGTTCTATTTTTCCTCCAAATGCATGCTCATGGTGTATAAAATCCAGACATTCTTCTCCTCTGTCAATTTTGTGGTCAAGTGTGAATAATGGAGAGCCTGCTTTTTCAAATAGTCAGTCAACGAAATTATTTAATAAAATCAATTAATCACTCAACTACGTAAAAGCACTATATTGCGTATTGTTAATCACACCATTTTTGAGTTTTCTCTTACACAGTCCCGCTAGTTTAATGTTTCGCTTTTAGTAAAAAAGAAAGCTTCACTTTGCAAAATAAATTGATCTTCTATGAGCCACACACCTAAAGCATCCTGACAATTTGAGTTCCATACACCTATTTCACTAATAATTTATCAATACACACCTCCACTCATCCCTATTAAACAATTGATAGTTGAAGTATATTCCAACAAATAATTGATGATAGTTCAAATGTAAAAAAATTACAACTCAAGCATGAAACTCAAAAAATCAAAATACTTTAGATATATTCCTTCACTCATTTTTTATACCATGTAGACCTAAAACTAATACCTTACTAAGGTCGGGTTTACATCACGAGCTGCACTCTTATCTAACGTAACAAATTATCTACTTCAGCTTGCTCAAGGGAAAAAGTGAATATCGGGGTTAAGCTGCGGCATCAAACTTAATAAATTGGATAGAGTGTAGCAATACGTAGCTGAGGGCGTTAGCCTAGTGGTCATGGACAAAGTCTGACGGCAGACACGCAGACAGCGGATACCCATAGAGTATAGCAATGCACTCGCTTGGAAGTTCAACAGTAACATATCTGTCGGCATCTGCATATCTGAGATTCCTAATTTTGTTATTTCTTTGGCAAACAGAAACCTACTCATTGGCATGCTAAGCAACTATTGCTCTAGCTTAACACGAGAACTTCTCAACAAGAAAATTTGGAGCTACACTAAAAACTGTGCATTGCATTATAGAGAAGAAACATCACAGGGTCTCGACTCCAACAGATGAACCTGGGTTTGCTGGGTCCATTCTACCCATGTTTCGCTTCATGCTGGAAGGATTAACCCATTAATAACTGCACTTGATGGTTATAATTCTGGACCTTACATCAAAAGTTCTGTACGTAGTCCAAAACATCCATTCTTACACTAGTTGCAGCCCATAATTTTTCAGATGAAAGCAATCCAAATGAACCGTCTTCCTATACCGCGCCAGATTCTACATATATAATCATTCAGTTAACGTCTACATATGCCAAAACTCTGAGGACAAATTTTTCTTCCACGATGCTCGCAATTAAGAAGTAGCACATCATATACATACTCATGGACTGAGTAGTTCTAGAAAGTTCCGTTACAAAAATGTCCACTCTGCTAAAAAGACATTAATGAAACTCAATAGTATATTTTTACCTTCATTTTTAATCTAAAAGCCAAGAGCCAAGAGCCTAGAGGGCTGTTTCTTAATTCATGTAGATGGGATTCACATTATGATTCACCAAGAGCTCAGGAAGCACCACGCAGACAGCAAATTACTAAGGGGTGTAGATTAGGCCAAAGAAAGCCGATTTTGAAACTAGCAAGTTGACAAGTATCATACACAACACAGACAGGACTAAACATGCTTATTAGACCACATTATGTACAACGATGAGTCTGTTAAGGAACAACACTGTCAGCATAACATTATTTCTATCAACAGGACTTGAAAGCAGCAGGAGTTGCAGTCCCACTTCAGCTCTTATGAGCCTCTTCTTCAGCCTTCTGCAACAGAAAATAAATGGCAGGTGAGAAGAAAGGTTCAGAATTATGTCTACAAGAGCCGGACTGCTAAGTTAGAGTTGATTTAATTAGTTGTTTAGAAAATTGAAGTTGATCTATGTGTATGTTTGCATATATTTTTACGAACTCGTTTTACCTAACAAAAGCAAGGTTATTCAAATTATGAACATTTAGCTAAAGAACCAACCCATTTCAGCTGTTTTAAAGAACCATATAGAAATGTATATGAACAGGGAAACAGAACATGGGGACCTAAAAGTTGATAACTGACATATTGGAAAGAGTTTTTGGTTCACTAAATATGTCCTCCAACCACCCACCCACCATCTCCAACCAACTTTTTGAATATTGAAATCCTACATATTGAAGATGGAACTTCAGAGTCATACTTCTCCCGTAGCATACAAGCCGTTTAAGGGAAGTAAAGAACCTATACAATAATATGGTTCTCCACAAATATCATCCGATCTTTCTATACAGCAGGAAAATTTTGGGCGCACCAAAACCTAAGAGTAAAAGACTTCCTTGAATGCACAAAATAACTTTCTACCCCCTCGAAAGCTTCTCCTATTTCTTTCTTTATGTACATGTTGACATCAGAATCACAATAAATTCTACTCTAGATATGCAATATCGAAGAATTCCTGTGTTATGACATAGTATCATTACAGTGTTAAAGACACTAATTCTATTATTTCCAAACCATGAAACATCATATGCCTTGGGTCACTACTCCTTTCTCGTCCAATAATAAGTCGAGAACATAATTCATAATTAGAGTTGGGAGCAATATCCATCATTAATGAACTGGTAAACTGAGAAGGAACATATGTCAGCGCAACCGCATCACCTAATTCAACCCGTTAGTGATAAAGTAGAAATATGAGAAAAATTGAGTTCAACGAAGTGTCCCATTTTCAGAATCAAGCAACAGTAGCAGTGTACTCTTTTAAAAATCCAAATAGACATAACCAACATGTGTGTGATCGTCAATGAAGGTATTGTACCGCATACATCTTATGACTATAATGGATTAATTGCAATGGAAAGTCAACTCACTTGGCCTTCCCACACGATTTAAGCAAATCGTTCCAGCAAAGATACATTTCATTTTTTAATAAAGAACGCAAATGTCCTTCCTTAGTCAATTTATTCACTTATTTTTATCAATAAGATCCTATCTTACATACAGTGTAATAATAATGTTAACATCTTTTTACTAGAATAACATGCCGTAATACATCGGCTCTTGTAACAAAAAAGATTACTTTTTAACCCAAAAAAACATCATAAAGATATCTAGGATAGTTATTCTTCAAATGATGCAACTGAAATTCAAACAGAAACAAAGTAAGAATTCTAAAACAAAAAATTATTTTGGAAGATAATTAACAAAGCAAAAGTAGAGAAAATACTTACACAGTTGTTTTTTATTGATAGGAAGAAAAGATGGGAACCATACTGGGAGATGGGCAATATGAAAGTGAGTGGTACAATGTTTTTCCGAATGGCCTTATTACAAAGTAAAGGTCTAAAATAAATCTCAAAATTGCTAAGTCAAATAACTACTAAATGCTAGCTTTTAAAATGTGTCTACACATGGCAGATTTAGTTTTACAAGAGTAATTTTCCTTGAAAATATACTCCATTTCAATCTTCTTGGAGGATGATTTTCTTGAAAATGGGATGTCGTCCTTTTCCTTTTTTTTTTTTTTTTTTTTTTTTTTGGACCTTGGCTATTTTAGGACATGATGTCTTCTTCTCCTTTTGTGTTTTTTATGGATGCTGATTTTGCATGTTGTTCATCTGTTTCGTACAAAGTTTTCTTGTCCTTTATTATTTTACTCTATAGCTTTTGTGTAAACTTTGTGCCGCCTGGCCTTTCATCCATTGAAGTAGTATAGTAGTTTTTAATTTTTCCCAGTCAATCGAGAAGATAAGCTTGAGTTATCCCTTGCGAGTCCATCATGTGCCGATTGTTGGGTTCACTGTATGCGAGAATGGAGTATCTATGGAGTATCTAACAGCTTCACGATCTGAATCTGTTCAGTTCCTTATCTAAGTTTGATATCTTCAAGCCTCCTTTTTAATTCCTCTTTGAAAAGTTTGAATTTTAGCTTTGATGAAGAACTTGATGCTCCCTTATTTTCTTGAGGTCTTGGTGTGCAACATTAGAGTCTAATAGTTTTACTCAAATACTTAATTCTTTCAAATTCGTGAATATTGGACTACTAATTATATTTAAAAAATTGCAATTTACATTATTTAATGGGGAAATTATGCATTCAATTTAGTTTTGGTATACCATTTATTCACAATCATGTTTAATGATTTTTTTTGGTCGTCTAATTTTCCCATGTATCCAAACAATTTAAAAAACACAATATTGCATCTTATTCTTTTCATATACGTGGTGCCAGTTCTTCCTAAAAGATATACTTTCTTGTAATGAATATTTTGTACATGCTATTCCCTTTTTATAGTAATTTCTGGATCTGGCCGGATTTTATTTAAACATTATTCAAAGTCAGGTTCAAATTCTTTATCTGACTTAATCATGCATAAAAAATCTTTCACCGCTAGTAATACTCATTGAATGTAACACTCCGCACATGTACCAAGTTCATACTCAGACTTAGATTAGAAAAATATGAAGAATTTACAAATTTCAAATTTTACAGAATGATCCACGGACCATGGAAGGCATTCCACGGTCCATAGACCACAGGCCAATAAAATCCAAGATTTCCATGATCCACTTCACAACTCGTGTCGTGGAACGGGTTCCACGACTCGTCCTGTACACTCGTGGAACTAGTTGACTGAAGATGAACTACGGAACTGCGATTCCATGATTCATTTGACGGGCTGTGGAATCGTGGAACCCATTTCATGACCGATCAACTGACTCGTGGAATGAAAGGCCAAATTTTCATTCTACGAGTAAACAGTACGAGCCGTGGAATGTACAGCGCGTCATTTGACTCGTGGAATGAGAGTCCAGAACCCAAAACTCAAGCATCAAGTTCACGACCCATTTCACGACATGCAATGGGATAAAGGGTCGTGAACCCGTCCAGCGAAAATCCAAATTTTTTGACTAAAGATTCCACGACCGATTAACTGACTCATGAAATGAAAGGCCAAATTTTCAAGTTTAGCCAACCCATTCCACGAGTGAACAATACGAGCCGTGGAATGCACGGCATGTCATTTGACTCGTGGAATGAGAGTCCAGAACCCAAAATTCATCGTAAAATGGGATAAAGGGTCGTGAACCCGTCCAGTGAAAATCCAAAATTTTAGATTTTTAATCCATATTTTCAATGGTATTTTGGTCAATTCCTAAGTATTTCTACCCTATATTACGTGTTTTTAAACTTTTTGTGAGGAGGGTTTAAATACCTCCCAACCTTGGAAAATTCTACCTACACGAGTTCACTCCTTCAAGTCAGAAAAGAAAACACTTTAGTTCTTCAAGTCCAAACCTAAGGCTCCATCAAAATTCAAAGTTCAAAGTTCACGTCTTTTCCAGAAAATTAATTCCTACCAGGTACATTCATTGGTGGATTCCTTTCAACCAAATGAGTTCATGAAAAACTTATATTATATTGAGGTTAGTTTATGTTTCCACTATTATGAATCACGATTCTTTACATGCTTACCTCAGTCTTATCCAAGATTATTATGGAAAAATTATGATTTCATGTTACGTACTCGATTTTAATCCAATTGATCCAGCCATGTTTTAAACTATGAATTTATTGAACTATGCCCAATCTTTACATATATTCATAAAAAAGCTTGAATTTATGATTCTATGATCTTCATGAACAAGTGTACTTGGAAATACCAAGACTTTACATGATTATGATATGAAAATCTATGGCAAGACTTTTAAGAGATTTTGCTAGTTAAGTATGAGCCTATATTATCTATCATGATTGGTTTTGAAAGAGTTATTTAGCACCAAAAGGGATGTAGATTCAGATAACCTAATTCCCGAACTACGTTGCTCGCGTAGGTATTTCATAAACCCAGGTGATAAACCCAAGAGCTTTTATGATCGATTTTCATGTCATGTAATCTCTGTACCTTGACAAAGTATAAGAAAACTCTTCCAATGTAGGGTTATTACATTGAATGTCATGCTCTCATATGACATTTGTCGGTTAGAAGAGACTCATATTGTTCTCGATTTAAACTGTTCTTAACATTCTCATGATTTGAAATGACATTCACATGTTAGATCTATTCTCAGCATGAAGTCCAACTTTATGATATCCCAAATGATTTCTACTCAAATCTATACAGTCATTTACAGCTTTAACATATATTATTTATGTACTTAACTTGCGTACCAATACATTCAAAGTATTGACTACGTCTTGCACTACATCCTTTCATGATGCGGACCCAATGTACTCAAACTTAGCTATCAGGACATTCGATAGCTTTAGCTCATCAGCCGCCGGTGAGTCATCAGTTCCCCAGAACATTGACTTACAATGTTGTCTTTAGAGTATTTTACTTTATTAGATATAATTTTCAGAGTTAGTTGGAGGCTTGTCCCAACAACTCGCTAAACATTGATAGAAATTTTCAAACACATGGTTCTAGTATCCAGCTTATGTACTTGGGGTCCGTAGACGACACTTCATGTTCTTAGTGTTCCTTTTGAGATTTATCATGATATGCTTATTTTTATGCTTCCCGCACAGTCTTGTTCTATGATTCTCATAGCATGCATGAACCAAGGGTTAGCTCGGGTTCACTTGTGATTCCTGAACATTGTCCCATCTAGGGCGTCTACTTGGGGAATGACATCGACTTTGTGGGTTTGTAAATTCTAGGTTCACATTCAACCTTGAAAATTGTTTTCAAGAAATCCACCACTTTCAGTTTTCTTTTTATGTTGTCAAGAGTTGCTCCTTTTTTCTTCGGTGATTTTGGAAAATGATGGTCTAGAAAAAGACATCTTTTACTTGAAGAAGCTTGACTAAAGGATTGGAATCCTAGAAACTTTAAATCTATAGATCCATCTGAAAATTGAGTTGATTTGCTCGCACGGGTTGGAGAATCTTCCAGCCATTCTAGATCAGATCCAAACTCCAACCTAATTCCATTTACTCGCCCTCCAGGCAGGTATTTCCTGATCATAATTCAGGAATTATTTGCAGCATACGGGGATGCTTAGGAGCTACAGAAGAAACCTCTTAAAGCTATATAGATGGCTCTAGATTTAGTAATTTTCCCTAACTTTTATTTAAGAAAAATAAAATAACACTTTCACTAATTTTAACAATTGCGTCTCTTCTTATAATTGCTAGAAACGTTTCCCCATCTTCCTCTTCCTCCTTGTACCTTCTCCGGAAAAACACAACCCCTAGCAATAAAAGAAAAGCATGCTTGGCAATCCCGTCAAAAACACACCGCTTCGGCAATCCCTATTCCTTCTTTTCTCTCTAATTCTTCCTTCATTAATATTTTTACTTTCTCAAAGAAAAACATGCTTGAACTGGGATTTGCTTTTTTCTTGCAGAGGTATATGGCTTTTGTGCATATCTTTATTTTGTTTTTGCTTTGCTCTTCTTCTACTTTACAAATCACAACACAATGATACACGCAGATCTGTCTCTTCTTGTGGTCCCTTTTTAATCACATTACTTAATAATAACAATAATAAACATATTCAGTTTAATTTTGACAAGTGTGATTTAAGAAGGTAAACCTTATGAAATTATCCCCTACCCCCGTATTCTCCTTCTGTAGGATTGGCTAATGCCTTTTACCGCTGACCATGGCTTTTGCAAACCCAAATAGATTTCATCTTCATGCTAGAGAAAGGTATGCAAATTTTTCCATATTTATATTTCTGCAATTCTCCTTTTTATTTTCCAGAATAATTTTTACACCTTTTGTTGAAAAAGTTTCTCTTCGCACTGAGTCTAATGTTTTGTCACGAGGTTTCAAAGGTCCAGTATTTCAACTTCTACAATTAGATTATTGCATTTTATGCCTAAGTAGATGTATTTGAATAAGTTCACATCTAATTTTACTAATCTCAAAATATCTGTGATGTTAAGATGTTCTTGAATTCTGTTAACCAGTAATTTTAATCACCACCGGAAATTACCAATTGTGTTTAGTTATCATTTGTGATATTGGTGTTTTTACACTTGGTACCCTTTCCAATTAGTTTCTAAGATCATTATAAGAAAACTCATCCCATTCAATTCATTCCGGGATTCTGCCCATTCAATTATTTATTGCTTGTAACATGATTAAATTTTAGAAGTTATAACCCTTGACAGAAGATGAGGTACAATGAAACGGGACGCGCCACGAAGGTAAATTTTCTCTTCTTTTTTTGTTGAAATATTTAGTTTTTTCCTCATATTTAGATGATGTTTCACATATCTTTATACTTTATATTCTCGATACAATCCTATTTACATATTTAATTTAAGGAATTTAAATTGGAGGATTAAATCGGGAAAAAGAATTTCAGAAGAAATCAAAGTATAATCATAACATGCATAAGCGGATTGAAGAAAAGTATGTGCTTCGGCAAGACTATGTGCTTGGGATAGAGTATGTCCCAATTCTACTTTGGGTATAACATGGCCTTGCCCTGCAAAACTTTGCTTTATTTAGAAGTTCTTTGCTCGCTAATGGTAGGTGTTATTGGTAATTGTATTACTAACATTATAGCTTTCTGATTGCAATTTAGTTATTCAAAACTGTCTATTTGATTTGTTTAATCGGATAATTTACGCATTGAATTCAATCTTTTCAAATTTATGAGTTTACTTGTTGGCTACTATCGAGTTGAATTTCAGAAGAAATCAAAGTATAATCGTAACATGCATAAGCGGATTGAAGAAGAGTATGTGCTTCGGTAAGACTATGAGCTCAGGAAAGAGTATATTCGGGTATACCACTGCCTTTCCCTGCAAGACTTTTGCTTTATTTAGAAGTTCTTGCTTGCTAATGGTAGGGATTATTGGTAATTGTATAACCAATATTATAGCATTCTAATGCAATTTAGTTATTCAAAATCGTCTAATTGAATTTTTTATCTGAATAATTTATCGGATAATTTACGCATTGAATTCAGCCTTTTCAAATTTAAGAGTTCACCTATTGGCTATTATCGAGTTGAATTCCTCTTTCTGGGTTTTAGCAATGGCTCTCTACGATCAACTATTGATTCTCTCCTTCAACATTTGTGCTTTCTTCTTCAACTACTCTATCTAAATTTGTTTAGTTATTTTGGTGAAACCCTTCACTTATTCATTCTTATCGCATTGAACGATTCGTAATTACCTTCCGTGTTTTGACTATTTTTATAACTTTGTAGCAGAGATACGGAGGAGTGCTGAATCAGGTCTACAGAGATATATCACTCTTCAAACTACTAATGATTCATTTACGCTTGAGGTGCCATATTCTTCTTCTACTTCTTTGTTGTTATTATTGTGTCCTCAAGAATTTTTGGGTAATAAGGAAAATTGAAATTCCTACTTTAGATTAGATGTATTATAACTGCCTTCCGGCTTCCATGAGATTGTGTCCATCTTAGTCCCAGAACTTCAAGAAACATTTACCTTATATCTACAGTCACAGGACAATGCAATGGTTTACTTATTAGCTACCATTTAAAATACATAACTATAACAAATAAAGAGCAAGAAAACTACTGTTCAGCTAAGTTTTTCTCAATCTAACATTAGACTCATCGGCCATTGTGGATGGCCGTTGATAGTATATCATCATTCTAGTCACGCATTCCCCTAGTACTTTTTCCTTGAAATTGTACTTAATGTTGGCTTTTCTTTTCTGCAACTTTTATGGTAGCAGACAGATCTTATAGCTCATTTCACCGTTCATTTTTTCTTTTATGTAGACACATGATGTACATGCTTCATTATTCGGCTTTGGCTCAATTTATTGAAACTCTTACTTTCAGGTTGATTTTCTGCTTTCTTAAGTTATTAATTACGCATTTTTGTACTCCATGAATCAAATATCCCTTTCTTTCTATCCCTTGCAGTATTAAGTAAACTCTTTTGGTGGTGCTCTAGTATTCAAATTCATTTCTCGGGGAAAGACACTTTGTCTTTTATTATTCATAAACTTAATATTATGTCAAACTTTTTTTCTCTAATATTCTTTTTGAAAGAGAAATATTATAGGAGTTTCTACTCTTATGACTTTTGATGTGAAAGCATAAATAAATTAAATAAACATCTTACTGCAGGTATGTTTGTGTATTACAGATAGAGCTTATTTTTACCCTTTCTTCACGGAAGACTTATTTCCGGTATACTGAGTAACTTTCAGGAAATGTTTGGAATAGAGAACTAACAACAATACAACGCCGTATTCTCTGAAGATTGAGGAACAAGAAGAGATCAATTAAGAGAAAGATTTATTCTAGAAGTCGACTTTGTTATCAAAACTTTTGACGAAATTGTACCAACCTAGGTTTCAAACTTACGTTCTTGCAGACTGCAGGAACTTAATGCTTTACAGGATTGTTGTTCAATCTTTTCTCTAGAGTTGTTCTACCTGCTTAATGTGGAAAGCATGTCTTTCCCTAGGTTATAAACTTAATTTCCTACCTATCTGTCATAATTTTACACTTAACTTGCTTTCATAGTTGAAGAGCATATTATCTTTGCAATCCTCCCTTATATTGTTTGATTACACATTACCTGCATGTGAAGAATGTTATATTTGTGTAGAACTATTAACTTCTGATTTTATGAGTTCAGTAAGCAAGAGTCAGTAATGTAAGTGTGTACCCATAACCTTTTCCATTTATTTTTAGAATGATAAGTTTTAGGTTTTTTGGGGCGCTGAGATTTTCAAAACAGCTGTTGGAGAATTCATGACCGACTATTTTAGTGTAAGCACGCGATCTATTTGTCGTCTTTTTCTTTGTATTCCTATTAGAAGTTATCCTTTTCTTTGTGTTATGTTCATGAATTACCTTCATTCTCTATCTCTTAATGAAGTTTGAATCCAACAATAGACTTCAATATGGATGTTCTCTCCAAGGCTGCAAGTCAATCAAACATATGGTACTATTCATGAGTATTTGGTTTCTTGAATATAATTGTTCACGAGTTTCTTGACTACTTCAAATGAGGATTGTTGCATCAAACCAACAAAATTAGCTGCAGAATTTGAATTTCAAAGTTATGGAGCTACTGTAGAACAAAATTTGGTTGAACTGAAGAATCTAGAACACATCTTACTTGTATGCAGTTTAAAATAGCTATTTAGTATGGCGTAATGACTTTTTAACTCCTCCGCAATAGCTTCATACGCATTCTTTTAGTATCCTTTTTGGTTGTAGCCTACCTTACTCATACTCCTTCATATCCACTTTGTTTAGTGTGGTACTTTTGCATCCCTATTTGTTTTAATATTTACCAACTAATGTTCTATACTGGAGAGATGAAACTACTACTGCAGCATTAGCATCCACAAGCAATAGGCCATATGGGGTTTTGATGATTGATATTCCAATACATAATACTCAAGAAGCTGAAGAAGAACAGAAAACACCAACACTGACACGAATGAGATCTTTGACGAGGCTGTTTAGAAAGGTGAATCCTTGCAGTGCCAGAGATGTAGATGTAGAACAAGGAAGCAGGGGCCAGAGCTAGAACCTAGTGTACCTACTCTTAAATCTTTAGAAATTTCAGGAATTTGGAGAGAAGTAGAATCTCAGGAACGATAATTCACTAAGTTAATTGATTGATTGATGCAGATGAGAAGTGAGAAGCTGTCTGCAATCTTTAGATATACGAAATAACACATTGTTTATGAGAAAAGCACATTCCAAGGACCAAGGGTTAGGAGAGAAATGGGATCTCAGGAACGATAATTCACTAAGTTAAAGTTAATTGATTGATTGATTCTTGATGCAGATGAGAAGTGAGAAGTTGTCTGCAATCTTTAGATATATGTAATAATACATTGTATATGTGAAAAGCACATAGCAAGGACCAAGGGGCTTCCCTGTTTGAGAACTGAGCAGAATATCTTCTTTAACAGGAGGGAGCTGGGATATTTTGTTATTAATGTGAGTGATATGTTTTTGGCTTCTACAATTCATTGTAAAATCTATCTTACAGCTTACACAAAATATTATGCAGGCATTTGGACAATACCAGGTTTAGCATTAAAAATAGAGTGTGCAAAGTTGAAGCAAGTACTACAAAGTTGACAAGTAGCATTTGACAGGAACTTTATTTGGGACATCTCAACTAACTTTGAACCATGAGTACTCAACACGTAAACAGTAAACAAGTTGTGCATAATTTAGCTGCAGCAAAATGAAGCATTATGAGTGTGTCTAATTTTCCTGAAATTCGTTTACAACTGCGTGAAGCGCGGTTCGTTGCACTAGTACCTAAGTAAAGTCATTTCTTGGATTTCTCCCACTTGGCTGACTAACTCCTCTGCCCCTATTTATAAGAGGGACCTCACATTGAGACCAAATTTTTGTGGATAATAGTTGTATTGGATTTATCTGACCAAGGCCAACAATGCAGTCTCAGTTGAGAGAGCCATTCTTGTTGTATCCATCATCTTTAAGTTCCTGATAGATGTTAGGAAGTTACTATTAAGAACATATTGGAACATGCTTCTTAGAAATGCTGTAACACTACCATTCCCTTATTTTGTTACCCAGCTCCAACAGGCCTCTACGTATATCGATCAGGAACTACCTCGTGAGATATGTATATCGAGGTTACATATGTAGAGAAAATCACAAAGATCAAAGATGATATGAACCCACAATTCAAAATAATCAAAAAATTTCAATGACTGCAATACCACTCCCGAGATTTTCACAGTTGCACAAAATTACCATTACATGCTTCTGAGCTTAAAACTGCTACTGATGACCCAGCAGATACTATAGACACTGATCCTCCATCAGCAGGCACTCCTTTAGGTCCATTTCTTCAACTACTCCTCGCCCTTCATAGATATTCTATCCACTTCCTTCACACGTCCATGCTAACTTGATAGGATATTGTAAATGTGTATTGCAATACTAAGCATACTAATAAGCAAATCTAGAGCCTAATGGCAGTGCTCCCTACTATAAGACTGTCCATTGAAGAGGCCATGGAACCCTATGAGAGTGTGGCTACATCACGAAGGAAGGACACTACATAACTAGAAAATTTAGAGCTGAGAGTGATTGAACTAGAGAAGATTCCTATGGGTAGTGATGTGAAGAATATGCAAGAAGAATTGTCCAAAGGCATAGGTCAATATCAAAGAGCTCCATTTTAGGAAGCTAGCTATTTTGACTACTCTAGCCATACCACAAACAGTAGAGATCCCTACTAGGTCATAAATTATGAGTTTGATTGTTAAGTCTACTCCCTCCCTAAAACAATAGAAAAGTCAAAATGGGAGAGGATGATGAGATGAATGACGAGGTCTTAGATGAGGCTAGAGAGCTAGTTGGATCTTGCCAAACAGTGTTCTTTGTTTGATTGCCACTCTCATCCACCTACTGATTCTAAGGTTAGTTCAAATTTTAGTGCTCTAGAGGTGAAGATGGTCCCACCAACACATACATAAGCAGATCCTAACACCACCACGTAACTATTCACAGTTGAGCCTGAGGTATAACTTATTCACAATTAGTCGCACCAAGTGCACTAGTCACTTGGCTAAGGGAGTTCTGACCCCTTATCTTTACAGTTTATATGAATAAAGGGAATTGTTCAATGTTTGAACTTTCTACTTCAATTTGTGGGTCCATTATGAAGTCTAAACGCCAATTATATTTTATTAATTCATCATCCCATTTATCATTTTTAGGACAAAAGTATTGTTGTGATTATGATTGCCCATAAGCATGGTAACTCCTTTGTTGCTTACTATCTTAGCCTTGAAAGCTAGGGTAGTTCTCATTAATCTAGAATATAGAGAGTACTCTGTATATCATGACTACTTCTCTTGTATTTGCTTCGCTATTCCTGTTTTTTGTTTGGACATTTAATGTTAATATATCTATAACATTTTGATTATTAATATCTATAGAAAAATTGAAATAGCATTTAAAGCATACTGGATCATGGGCTAAGTTACTCTGTAACACTGCTAATAATGAATCATCAAAGTTTAATAACCTATTATCTCTCATGAGAAGAGACATAGCCTTATCAAACTTAAATAAGGACTCTGAACAGAGCCAGATTGTGGAGTTGTTCGATACTACATCCTCGCATACAAGTGCGTCTAGCAATGGAACATGATGAACCCGCAAGAGATACCAAGCTTATCTCTCCAACTGAAGAGAATAGCTAGCCCACCACTTGAGAAAAATTAAAAGTTACAACACTACTTCAATGGATGAAAGGTCACACCCCACGAAGTCTACACAAAAAAGATATACAATAAATTAACGAAGAACAAGAGAACTTAGCAAGGAACGATGAGCAACATGCAAAATCAGCAACCATAAAAAACAAAAACTTGTATCAAAATAGCAAAGGATAAGAAGACAAAAGAGGAAAAAGACATCATCCTTGCGCAAGAAAATAACTTCAAAAAAGATTGAACAGAATACATTTTCAAGGAAAACTAAACCTGTGTAAAATTAAATCCAATACGTGTGGACACACGCAAATAGCTAACATTTAGTAGTTAATTAACTCGGCAATTTTGAGATCTATTCAAGACCTTCATTTTGTAATAAAGAGTATTCGGAAAACATTGTACTACTCACTTCCATATTTCCCCATCTCCCTCTATGTTCCCCACCTTTTTCTACTATCGATAACAGCTTTTTTGTAAGTGTTTTTTCTACGTCTGCTTTGCTAATTATTTTCAAAAATAAAAAGCAGCATAAGAATAAACCCAATGTTAATAAGGGGAAAAGAATCTGAACAAATACACGTACCTTGGCAGCTTTCTCTCTTTCAGCTCTCTCCTTTTCAGCTTTCAGCCTCGCCTTCTCCATCCTCTCCCTTTCCATTTTCTTTTTCACCAAAAAACAAATAACTATTTAAATAATAATCTCTTTTTAAGGGGAAAAAACTGGGGGTAGAGAAATGACAAATGTGAAAAGGATTACGGGGTGAGAATCGGAACCACACAAAAAGGTGACTAACTAAACCTGTATAGATAATCTTAACACGTACAATTTATTAAAAAAAAAGGGAATTAAGGGCGTAAACTATTCCAATTTTCTAAGTTCCATACCTTAAACTATCACACAGTGATTAGCCAAATACATCTCCACTAATATCTGATGGTACTATTTTATTTAGAATCACCTAACCCAACACCATCCCTCCACACCCAGCCGTCCCAAATCTCCCACATTGCTATACTCGCTCTCACTCTCTTCTCCATCTCCTCTAATCCGCTACACCTTCATCCTCTTCCCCTCACTTCCGATCTCCTTCATCTCTCCTCTCTCAACTTCCTCCTCTCCCAAAACCGCCGTCAAACCCCCACCGCAGCCGCTGCCAGTCATTGGCCGGTGAAGCTTCCAACCACCGCGTCACAGCCACCACATTAACGAACTTCATCCAACAACAACAACCAGTAAACCCAAAATCGCCGCCGGTTCGTCTGCTACGATCAACAAAGCCCGCACCAGTCACGCCATCTCCCTAATTGCGCCACCACCATGACGAGCAGCCACAAATTCCTTAGACCATCGACATCCTCCACAGCTGCTTCACCTGCCGCACCACCGCCTTTCATCAAAATCGCCATTGTGTCCTCGTATCTCTGGAGAAAACCCCATTGAAAACATTGATTTTCACGAAAATCCATCCTAGATCAGTGACGACTTCGAGCAGTTTATCGCCGACTGAACCACTACTATCACACTCCGGCGGTGGAGCAGTGTGATATGCGACGACAGCTAGAAACCGTGACAGTTACGGCGACCAATTTTGCCATCAGTTTGCCGAAATCGAATAAGAAATCCATCCTTCCGTTCTTTCAGCTAATCCTCAGTAATTTCCATATCTGATTTTTTTTGTTTCTGCAATATCATTTCGCTGAAGAAGAAGAAAAAAAATGTTGGAATCCTCCTCGTTGCCATCTGCGATATTCTTAGAGTTCACTTTTACATCCAAAAATCTATTCGGAGGGAGCCGATAGTTGAGGCCAACATTTGCAGACTCAAAAGCACTAGTTTGGTGCCCCCGAAGAAGATCGAGCCTGACCAAAAAAATCATCTCTTCGTCAAAGTCCGGATCCGACAAGAATAGAACCATACACAGAACTCCGGAGACCTATGACATACTCTAGCAACCTCCGATGACTAGAAGATCCAGGTTTCTTGTTTTCTTCAAGAATTGCTGCATAAAACAGGTTCCATCTCGATCCTTTTCCCATTTGACGCACTCTGAATCTTTCCCTTTGTGCTGTTTCAGTGGAGCATATTGGTCTAATGTTTGTCTTTACGCTTCTTAGTTCATTCTTTATACTTCTTTCTTGTTTCTTGTTTTTTAATTTGTAGTATAGTGTTGATTATTGCTTCATTATGTATTGTCGTTCTTGCTAATTCTGATTTATAACATAGTATTGATTATTGTTCCATTCTGTACTGTCCCTTCCTTTTCCCGATCTATAGGACAATTTAGATTGTTTTCATTGTATTGTTGCTTTTTGTTTATGATCTACAATATAGTCAAGACGATTGCCTTCTTTTCCTAAATTTTTCATATCTTAATTTTTCTTCTACTCCATTTCTCATTTGCCATTTTCTTTATTAGTTTAACGCTCTTGGAAGATTTTTTTCCGATTTGGAATTTATAGTTTTGATGCATCGGCTATTGATGCTGGTTATTTTTGGTTACATTTATTTGCCGAGTACATACTTGTCTAGACTATTTCTGCTGGTTGTACTGTTGGTAGACTGGTTAAATAAACTATTAATTTAGTAGGACTTGTTTGGGCTTGGTAACTTGGTTATTTTTTGTTCTTGAATACTATTTTGCAATTGTTAGGTAGATTTGTTGGTATAAAGTTTTAGTGGCTTTGATTTATGATGGCTGAGTAAGTTCATGTCATTGATTAGGGTTGGAGTTGGGGTTGGGGGCTGAATCGGGAGCAGATCAGGGTTGGGGCAAGGGTAAGGGTTAGAAGGGGTAAGTGGGTTAAAGAAACCCCTAGGTAAGAGTAGGGTCTTAAAACATAGGTACATTACATGGTAAGTCCATAGAACTAGTGAAGGTCCTTAGAAAGAGGAGGATCAACATAGCTAGTGTTCATGAGACCAAATGGGTAGTGTCGAAGGAGCAGTATATGGACGGGTATAAGTTTTAGTACTCACGAGAAGTGAGAAATAAGAATGGGGTAGGTATTTTAGTAGATAAAGAGCTTAAAGAGTAGATGACAGAAGTTAAGAGATTTAATAACAGGATGATGTCGATTAAGTTGGTCGTGGACGGGTCTATTTGGAATATTATTAGTGATTATGCTCCACAAGTAGGCTTGAACGAAAAGCATAAGAAGAGCTTTTGGGAGAGTCCGAATGGGTTGGTGAGTGGTGTGTCCACCAAGAAAAAGCTTTTCATAAGAGGAGATTTCAATAGGCACATTTGGGCATCTCCTGGGGGTTATGTCGAGGTGCATGGAGACTTTGGGTTAGGAAAAAGAAATGAAGGAGGAGTGTCGCTTTTAGAGTTTGCTAGAGCCTTTGGGTTAGTGGTCGTAAATTCGAGCTTTCTGAAGAAAGAGGGAGAGGAGTATGTGTAGAGATTGTAAAGTTACCCCAAGTGAGAACCTTCAACTCAGTACAAGCTTTTGATGATCGATTTGGAGATTAAGAAGTGAAGGAAGAAGAGGGTTGTTGATGATCGTCCTAGGATTCAATCGGGTTGCTTGACAATGGCCAGTGCCCTAAAAAAAGGGCAGAAGTTGATAGATGTGGAGGAGAGTATTAGAGATACAGATAATATGTGGGATAAGACTATTAGTTGCATTAGGAAAACAGCAAAAAAAGTGTTGGGTGTCTCAAGAAGTTGTGCTAGTAAACCTCGAGGGGGCTGGTGGTGGAATTAGTTCAAGGAAAAATAACGGCGAAAAAGGAATCTTTCAGGAAAGTGGTGGAGAGTAAGACTGGGAATGAAAGTGGCGGAGTAGAGAGAAGTATAGGAGAGCGTGAAAGGAGGTGAATTTAGCGATTACGGCAGCTAGGACAGCAGCTTTTGAGAGACTTTATGCAGAACTAGAGGATACAGGGAAAAAGAAGTTATACAGGCTGGCTAAGGCAAGCGAGCAATGGACGAGTGACCTGAACCAAGTGAAGCGCATCAAGGGAGAGGATGCTTCAGTTTTGGTAGAGGAGTGTCGTATTTTCATAAGCTCTTGAATGATTTAGGAGATACTGACGTGGTGCTAGGGGATCTGGAACACTCAAAGAGCTGTCGCAATATTAGTTGTTATAGGTGTATTATGATGGAGGAGGTTAAGAGCACTATTCGTAGGATGCGTATGGGTAGAAGGACTGGGCCAGACGAAATTTTGGTGGATTTTTAGAAAAGCTCCGGCGGGACAGGTATTGTGTGGCTGATCAACTTGTTTAATGTCATTTTTAGAAAGACGAATATGCCTGAAGCATGGAGATGAAGCACGATGATCCCTCTATATAAGAACAAGGTTGAAATCCAAAATTGAAACAATTACAAGAGTATCAAGTTGTTAAGTCACACAATGAAGGTGTGGGAAAGGATAGTGGAGTTGAGGATGAGTAAGATCGTGACTATATCCGAGAGTCAATTCGAATTCATACCAGGTTGCTCGACTACAGAGGCAATTCATCTGGTAAGGAGATTGATGGAGCAGTACATGGAAAGGAAGGACTTACACATGGTATTCTTGGAGAGGTTCTTTGGAGATGCTTAGAGGTTAGAGGTGTACATTAGAGCGATTAAAAATATGTACGATGGAGCCAAGACTCGCGTTAGCAATGAAAGGAGACTCGGATCTTTCCAATTGTCATAAAGTTGCATCGGGGATCGATCCTTAGTCCGTTTTTTATTTGCTTTGGTGATGAATGCGTTGACGCGGGAAATTCAAGGCCAAATACCTCGGTGTGTGTTGTTTGCAGATGACGTAGTTTTGATTGACAAGATCCGCAAAGAAGTTAATGCAAAATTGAAAGTTCGGAGAGAAACTCATAACTCTAAAGGGTTTAGATTGAGCAAGTTCAAAATGCAATATTTGGAGTACAAGTTCAGCAAGGTGGACCAGGAGGAGAACGAGATAGTAAAGCTGGATGCTCAGGCTATTTTGTAAGAAGGATAGTTTAAAGCATCTGGGGTTCATGATATAGAGTAATGGAGAGATTGACGAGGAAGTTTCCCACCGTATTGGCGTCGCCTGGATGAAATGGAGGCTTGCATCTGGGGTTTTGTGTGATTAGAAAGTGTCTTAAACTAAAAGGAAAGTTTTACAAAGTAGCTGTTAGACCAACTATGTTGTATGGGGTGGAGTTGGCAAGTTAAGAATTCCAGGTTCAAAAGTTGAAGGTAGCGGAGATGAGATGAGGATGAAAGTTAAGGTTGTTGGATAATCTTCAAGGATAAACATAAGACTTAAGTTGTCCTAATCAAGTTAGGATTAGGAATAAGGAAAGTAATAAATCTATTTGTATTAGGAGTTAGCTAATCCAATAGAAAACAGAAAACTTAAAAACTATATAAAGGGAGGAACCGAGCTGTGGTTTCCACCAAGAAAAATTTCTAAGAGCTTTAAGGTTTTTGAGTAGTTTTCCATAAAGTATAAATAAAGAAAAGTTGTTCTTTAGATTTGTGTTTTGTTCGACCAAATAGAAAACAAAGTTGCAGTCTTTTGGTAAGAAAAGAGCTTTGAGTTGAGCGGTCACCTTTAATTCATTACTTGCAGAACTAGAAGCCCATCTTCAGCCAATGCAGACTCGCAGAAACTAAAGAATTCCCCAATAAAATCATCACCTATATGTTCCAACACCTCGCTGAAAATGATAATTAGTACAATTGTAATACTGGCTAGATATGTATTAAGTAATAGAATATGTCAACATATAGATGGATAAAAGCTCACATTGATATGATCCAGTCATATTAGTCCTTATTTGGCATTTGACGATAGTCACAATGGAGAAATGTAATTTTGTTCCTGTGAAAAGAATTAATCAAATTGAATATTAATAGATAACCATAGCTCTAAAGTTGCTCAGATCCGTGTGCAAGTGCTAAGCAGATCACATTCCCATGTTAATCATTTTTGTACCATTGTGAGATAGAAAAGTGCAGAAGCATTCTAGTCATGCATAAACTGGCCAGGACACCACGATCATTGTTTTTTTAAAAAGAACATTTTCGTTAGAAGCAAGAAAAAGGATGAAGGTTCAGTTCATGAAGTAGAATTTCCTAGTTGCTTTATCATTTGCCTCAGCTTATAGCAATTATATTGTAGTGTAAGTTTTGTGTTAGCCATCTTGAAAAATAGAGCTTCCACAGACATTGTATGTACTATACCTGAGGGCGTGCTTGCTCAACTCTCAACTGTGCATACTCCAGTTGCCGCTCGGAGAGAGTGATACCAGTATATTTGCATCCTGTTTGCTTGACAACTTCCATAGCAAGAGTTCCCCAACCAAATCCAATATCTAAAATATGATGTTCCTTGCTAATTTTTGCCTTAACAGAATAGAAGCAGAATCAAGTTATTGCTGAAATTTACTTAATAATTTTACTTAGCTGTGGACTTACCTTTTCAATGAGAAGAGAAGTCTTTCTCAGCTGGGCCACTTTCAGGTCTTCATCCTCATTCTAGAAAAAAATAAGAACTAAAACTATATCACCCTGGAATAAGATTAAAGAGTAGGCAATGTAGCTTAACATTTCAAAGTGGCAAGCATTTAAAAATCTGAGAGCAAACCTTGAATATTGCACATGACTATGTCATTGTCTCGTCCATGAAAAGTGAGAAGAGTTCATTACCCTTGGAAAAAAGTTGACAGCATAATGCTTATCATCTGTACAATGGAAGCCCATTTTAGGCAAAAATTACAGGAAAGACCGAGTGATAAATCTGCTACAACTGGCAAAAATATGCCAGAATTGAGTACATTTACTAGTGATCTTTGACATATCCTACATTCTTTGGGAGATGTAATATGCAAGTTCATTAACTACCAGGTCATAATGACAAGAGATATTCCGACGAGCTTGAGTTAGGGTGTTTCGATTTGAAATGTGATGAATGAAATATTTTGCAGATGACAGTGCTGCTGTAAAAAGCAATGGCGTCCACCAGCCTCTAGAGCCATGAAAGTGATAAAGAACTGATACGAATAGAAGTTTATGCATCTTGGTTTCAGCTCAGTAAACTTTTTACCTTTTCTTGTTAGACCTTTTAACAGATGCTTTCAAATCTCTGTTGGCAATAAATATCTGCAAAAGAACTCACAGAAGCTAAGGACTAACCAAAAGCTATTCCCAAATCTATCGAGTCATTCACTCACCATGAAAAGATTAAGAAGACCTTCAATCTTTTCAACAAAAGAGATATCCCCATGAATAAAAGCATCAGCAAAGCCTAGTTCAGCTTGAGTTGCAATCTATAAAGACAGTTTGTCTAGATTGAGGAACTTCTAACTTCTTTTGATTTTATTTTTCAAGCTTACAATTTACCTTCCAGTAGAACTGTGTATTATGAACTCTAATGGAAACTTTGAGAGAGACTTTCTTCTCTGCTCCTTGGAAGGTGAAAATTGGACCTCGGTCTTCCAACAAGCTGTATATCAAAACATATAAAGGTATCATCCAAAAATCCCTATTTATTAGAAGAAAAAAACTCAATAATAATAAAATAAATCATAATTTAAACGTGATTTGTTTTGCGGCATGATTTTGACTTGTATATGAGCTTAGACGAAAGAAATTGGAATAAGAGAAATGTTTTTATCAACAAGATAGTTCTTCTGCATCCATCCACAATGGAAATAGCATGATCGCAGAAATAATAAAATAAGAAACAGAACAGACGGAAATAAAGCAAGTTGTTAGACACATATCTGCCACTGCTTTGAGATAAAAGCAATACAAGTTGAAACTATTATCACTCACATTATGCATCCTGTTTGAATGAAACTTTTGAGAAATCTAGTAACGAGGAGGCGCACTCCAGTTTCAGGCCAGGTTGGCGCCATGTGCTTAGGATTGTCCAGAATTCTACAATTCCTTTTAACCACGCCATGTACAGCAGCCACACCTACCTGAGGAAGACCAAAGGTATAAATTCATCCACATGAAAACCAAAGGGACAATAAAAACTGAAAAAGACTCCAAGTTGTTTAATTTTCAGAGTAAGGTGATACTTCAAGTAAAAATCTGTTGAGCTTGTTATTTGCAGAATGGTACTACCTTTAGTCCATCCTCTTTGAAACCATAGCCTGAAAGTATTGCAAAAGATATACATTAATATGCAGTGAAAGACAACACGGAAAATAAATTCTGTGCACTAACAGGAAGCAAAGACTAAAGTCAGAACAACTCAAGCTACAACTGACAGCAATAGCTTTTCTTAACCTTATGCAAAAAAAAAAGGCAGTGAATAAAGCTCTATTTGGCGTCTAATTTAGTCCCCATTAAAGCGATCGCCCAGGGCAATTTCATATAAATAGAATGGAGTGACTTTATCCATGAGGATGAGAAGTCAGAATAATCTCTTAAAACAGATTCAAATTTATAAGGTGCAACTTCCCAGGACTAACAGAGAGAACTGTAAAAAGTCCAGTGGAAGAGACACTTTATTGTTTCATACAGTGAGTGGTGTAATCCTTCAAATTTTGGGTAAAAGAACTGGTTATCTATATTCAAGATAGTTGAAGTCTAACATCGTCAGTCTCCAGTGTGCTGGCCGATAAAATCTGATATTGATCAGCCAGCCAGGTTGGTTTGGCTATTCTTTTCTATTGAAAAGGGGTCAGCTGTCTGCGTGAATCACCTTCTTCTAGGCTTCTGCTGGACGAAAACATATAATTCATTCAAATATATATAGGACAGCGGCTGACTATGCACGATAGAAGGTTACAAAAGAACATTTATCTTGAAGAAACCATCCATACTCTTCATAAAAAGTGATTCGTACCTTGATAAGCTCCATAAAACCATATTCCTCTCTTCCCTTGAATTAGGAGTAGCTCACATGAAGCTTTTGATGCAGCAACTGAGGGGACTAGGTGGCTTGTTCTCCACTTAAGCAATGTATGCTCAGGTGTGTGAGGAGGATCAAGGGTGACGAGATACGGCAGCTTTGTGTCACCAAGATTCTGTAATTTTAGGCAGCTCATAAACTAAGAGGGCAGTTACAAAGAGAAAAAACTCCCCATTAAAGAGCATTATCCTCTACTTTCTATTGCATAACCTAAATCACTGCATTGCATAACACCTGGATTATATTGAGCCAATATGTCACGCATACTCTATTATCCATGTTTTCACAAAGATTCCGAGCATTCCATGCTGCCGGGTTGCGAGGCAGGAACATTTTTTCACGATGAAGGAAAATATCACTGTTGTAGAGGAGAGAGAATGATTTTTCATTTTGAAAGCATACATCATATTAAGAGTATGGACCATCCACGAACAAAGAGAAATAAGTTAAAAAGAATTTGTCAAGCAGATTTACCTTTAGGGATGTCAGTCTACAGATGAATTTTGCAAAAAATAAAGTACAATTAAAGAGAAAAGCAAATCCTGTTCAATAAAGGAGTCGAAAGTACCTATCAACATACTGGAAAGCACCCGGTATTCTTGTTTCATCAAATGTTGCCTCTTTGCCTAACATTCTTAGAGTATCTGGAGCATGTGCAACCATTATACATCCATCATATACTTCTTTGGCACCCCCATTGCAAACTATGGTACAACCTGAAAGGCACTTTATTTTACAGTTTGAATCACGACTAGTTTCTAACAATGTGATCACAAAAATAAAGCAAATAGAAGATTTTTCTTAGGTAGACACCAACTGAACTGTATGTAGACATAAACTGCTTCAAAAAATATGGTGAAAAGAATATAAACAAAGAAACACATGTTCTTAAAAAAATCAACAAGCTATGACAAGACATATTAGACAATATAATGCATAACCAGACATGGAGAAAATGTAGAGGGATTTAAAAAAGCTAAACCCAAACCTTACCTTCTTCACTCATTGATACAAAATTGACTCCACAACCCATTCTTATTTGACACCCTCTTTTCTGCAGCTCCTCCTTAAACTGATTTTGTACCAAATCATTCAACAAAATGAAAATTGGTTTACTTGAAGTTTTCTTCAGTGACATAAGTAAAATCTTTGCGGTACTAATGGAATAAAAGTATCACCTTGTTTATATATGTATGTGATCGCCTTCTAACAGTGACCAATTGAGGGCGACCAAAGAGCTGTAAAGAAAATATGAAAGCACTCTTAATTACAGGATAAGGAGAAGCATTCAGATTCAGTATCTTCTATGGACCATACCTTGGCTATAAGCCATACATAAATTTTCTCACTGAGCCGTATATATGAGAATTTTACCTGCGGAAGATGATGGTTGCAACAAAATGAAAGAATGAAATAAGCAGAAAATCTCATTACTCCTTCTGAGGGGCAGGAGCAAATCATAGCACATATTGGAACCTGTGAAACATACGTGAATTGCTTGATGCAAGATTAATCTCTTGAATGAACAAATGAGGTTAAATCAAGACCTATGACACAACAGTAGTCTCACCAGATAAGCTTTCTGAAAAATCTCCGAATAGCCATGCGATTGAATAAAATGTCCTAACGTTTCATTGCGATCAAGGTCAGGATTGTTATCCAATGCTTCAAGGTAACTGCAATAAACCTCATTGAAGATAACTCTTTTGGTTGAGACATAATAACGGAAGTGCACAAAACTGAACAATTTAGTCCATTTCCATCAAATGAATGATCTTTAAATGAGATTAGTAATTTAACAGATTGCACAAACAATGAGAAATCAACATGGAATAGAACTGATCAATTACAAAAAGTCACATGTATAAAGACAAATAAGCTATTGCTACCTTATGACATCTTGATCGAATCTGATGATTTCTCTAATCATTTGCCAAAAATATGGATTCAAGACATTCTTCTTCTGTGCAAACAAACTAGAAAATCCATTTCGGGTACCCCATTCACAACCACGGCCTTGGTCTAAGCTCACTGAGAATGACATATCAGAGATCTCCATATCAACTCCAGGGCTTTCAAAAAATTCCATCATGTTTGGGTAACCATTTCAGTATCCACATAGGTTGGTCATCCCAAAAGACGGGTTAATACAACTCTAGCTATCAACTGTTTCCAATTGACTGCCCAAAAGAAGGATACAACATGAAGGAATTAAGCAAGTGTGTATGTGCCTTAATGATCTCATATATGTTGTTCAGCTAGCTAGTTAATTATCCTTTAGTTGCAGTTAGTTGTAGGTTAGCTGTGTTGAGTAGTGCTTAGTGCACATCTCATGTAATTGGTTACAAGTTGTTATAGTTGGTTAGAGATTAGTTGCTTAGCTGGCAATTATTTGTAGCTTATTGCTACCTGTATATATAGCTCATCACTGTATGATTGGGTTGAGTAATGAATGAAAACAGTTTTACTTTGATCTCTCTCTTGTCCATCTATCATTTTCTCTCTAAATTTCCACATGGTATCAGAGAAAAATCATGGAAATCGAGTACGATTTTTCAATTTCTAGTCAAAGAGCTTGAAAATTTAGAGAATCTGATCACATGTAGTGGCAGATTGTTGTTCGAGATTAAGAATTAAGCAATTTTTGGGTGTTTTTGGAGGTGCAATCTGGAGATTTTGGTAACACTCCGAACTCTTGCACTATGGGCTAATTCTATACGTATGCTTAGACCCTAAAGCTAATGATTTCTTTCTTGAAACTAGGTTCTAAACACTTTCTCATGTGTATGAAGAGTGTCGGTGGTGAATTAAGGTCTTAAGGAACCCCAAATACAAAGTTGAGCTCCAAGTTTCATCACTGTCTTAGTTTTCATAAAAGATCAATCATGGGCCAACTTCAAACAATCATAACTCCTAAAATATAAGGAGTTGTGAGACCCATAACCTATCAAATTAAATATCTTTGAGTCCTCTTTCCAACGCAATAAACTGTGCATCATTAGAGTTTGGAGTAAAAAGTTATGGCATTTTGAATAGAAGCTGGAAGAGGCTATCGGGGACGACCGGAGACTAACGAGTCATCGTCTGCATGACAATCGTCCCCAAGGTTGTTTAGAAGTCCGATTTCAACATTTTTAAGGGGTAATTTAGTCCTTTCCTTATCCAAGACCTGTCCCACAATTTTAACACCCAAAAATACGTTATTTTTCAATACCAAAATTGCATCAAGGGTTCTCAAATCCTTTCCTCCTTCTCCCAAAAATCCAAGAAGAAAGAGGGAGAATCTCCAAATTTCCCAAGCCCTAAAGAGCTCCAAACTCAAGAACTCATTCAAGAATCTTTCTTCCCCCGGTATGTAGAACTACACAATGTTTAATAAGGTTCTTAAATTAAGATTTCTTATCCCAAATTCTTATACCAAGTAATAATTTAGGATGAAAAATTATGGGTTTTGATTAATTTTTCCCAAATAGAGATATACTTTGCTATTTGTAACTGATATTTTGGATTGATAAAATTCTTGTTTATCTATGCTCGAAGTTGAGGGGGAGGATGATGAGGGAAATTGAAATCTTATTAATAAAGACCCTTTTTGTTGAAATTCCTTAATCCATGTGAGAATAAACTTGTCCAAATGATAGTTTTATTTAGGGATTTTACTATAGTATTATTGTCTCATATCTAAGATTTCACTAAGTGTTCTTTAATGATTTTCTTGACTTTTATGGATTATACTCATTGTTAAGAGACGTTACAAATATTAATGATCTTCATAGTGATGTTATGAACTATGAATAGATGGCTTGCAAGTCTTGGTACGAGGATACCAACATAATCTATGCATTAATGAAAATGAAAGATTTGCTAATGATATGAGATGATTTGAAAATGTTAAAACATGGGCTTAAAGAGAATTAGATGGTTAACCGAGAAGGTGAGAGTATAAATAGCTCATCACCCGAAACTTGTGTTTTGCCAATAGGGATAGTTCGATCTTTAATTGGATGACTTGATGATGTGTCCCTTTTTGGCATAAGATGCTTGCACTAATGTTAGTCTTGGCCTATGTGGCAAACGTGTACTGAGGTTCCCCTATCGGGTGCAGATCGGACACCATATAGCTCATGGTGAAAAATGAATATCGGGGATACCATCTATTTCAAAATTAAAAAAACAGAAGTCTATGTTTTCAATTATGGTGTCACTACTGATATATTTTCCTTTATGCCTAAATCTTTTTTGGTTCATTTTTATGATTATTTTTAAGGAATATGTCTTACCTTTTTACTTGTTCTACATACCAATATATTTCATGTATTGACTGTCCTCGGGTGCTACATTGTCTCCTAATGTAGGATTGGAGACATATCTTCGTGGCACAGTACAGTAGTAGATCCATTGAAGACTACTCCAACTTTGGTGAGCCCTCCTACTTTCGGAGGGAATATTTATTTTAGAAATTTAGTAATCCTATGTTTTATGGTATTGTCGGGGTCTTGTCTCGGCATAGATTACATTTTTTATTGTTTAGAGGCTTTATAGACGGATGTTAATTTTTGGATATTTCTTATTGTTTCAAACGTTTTTAAGGCCATTTGGGCACCACCATTTCTATAAATATTTTATTATGTAAATCTCTATATAAATGCTCATGATAAATTCTAAGAGGTACTCCTGAGGCTTAATTGATATTTCTGCCTATTATGTCCAGGCTTACTCCCAGATTGTGACAAACTTAGTATCGAGCACAAAGTTTAAAAGGCCTGGGGTGTCTATGAAGTCTTGTCTAGTAGAGTCCTTTTTATGAGTGTGTAGCGTGCAACACTAATAATGGGGAGGATACAATGCATTTAGGAATGTTTTTTTCTTTAATGACCTATTCGTTCTATGAAGTCTAGTATGAAGAAAATTCCTCCCAACTCCTTTTGTTTTCACATTTCAAATCATGCCTCCAAAAAGAACTATCAATCAAAGGCTCCAGTCGGAATATCTCTCCCTACAGGGACAAACTCTATAGAAATCCGACCTACCCATGTGATGCAGGCTCATAATTGGATCGTACTTCTGGCCCATCTACTGTTGCTGAGGTTCCCCTTATCCCAACTGTCGATCCAAAGGGTCCCAGAACCATCACCACTCAAACTCAACCCCTTCAGTGTGATGTTACTAATATTGAGTTTAGAAAGACTATACAAATGCTTGCTCAAACTGTATCCTCTCAATCTAATTAGTCAGGCAATGCTAGTACTACTCATGACTCTGACAATACTAGGTTCATTCAGTTCATGCGATTGAACCCTCCGATACTCACTGGGTCCAAGGTTGAGAAAGATTATCAAGATTTTATTGATGAGATGGAGAAAATCTTCAGAGTCATACATGCTAGCGATACTGAGGGAGTTGAGTTGGCTTCTTATCAATTGAAAGGCGTGGATTATCAATGGTATTATTAATGGGAGCAGATCAGGGGTGAGGATATTGCACCTGCTGTTTGGGAAGATTTCTCTAAGGCTTTTCTTGATCACTTCTTTCTATAGGAGTTGAAGGAATCTAATGTTGAAGAGTTCATAAATTTAAAACAAGGGAATATGAGTGTCAAAGAGTACATTCTGAAGTTCACCCAATTGTCTCGCTATGCCCCAGAATTGGTGTCTGATATAAGGCGAGAATGAGGAATTTTATTTCTAGTATTTTTGATGTTGTGGTGTTAGAGTGTAAAGGATAAAGGTTAAACAAAGACATGGACATATCGAGGTTAATGGTGTATGCCCAACAGGTAGAAACACAAAATAAAAAGAAGGCATAGGTTGAGGATCGGCAGAATTAAAGGGATAGATCCGCATATCAAAAGGTAAGCCACCAGCATAGTGGTAAGAGTGGCAGGTAATGGTTCAAGAAGAAATCTTAGGGTCAGGCTCATTCACCTTTTAGTGAACCTGTGCCTAAGCCATCGAGTGACCTCATCATAGTCAGGGTTCAAGAGGATCGTGTACTTAGTCTCAGGGTACAGTGGCACAGTCACATCTACCTTACCCTTCTTGCATTACTTGTGGAAAATTTCAACGCATCATATGCTATGTGTTATAATTGTGGCTAAGAAGTCCATTATCACAGGGATTGTCCAAAGTCAAAGGGAACTTTTAGGGGAAATAAATCTCTACCTTCTACTTTTTTATCCCAACAACAAAGAGTGTTACTTCAAGAGCAGGAAGGGTTGCAACCATCTGTATGTCTTATGTACTCGCCAGGATTCTGAGGCCTCGCCTAATATTGTCACCGGTATGCTACAAGTTTTCTTCCGTGATGCCTATGTATTACTTGATCCAGGTTCTACCTTATCTTATATATGTCTCCTTGTTTGGCTATAAGCTTTAGTTTTGGTCCAAAAGATATTTCAAAACCTTTCTCGATTTCCACTCCTGTTGGTGAGTCCATCACTGCTAGGAGAGTCGATAAGAATTATGTTGTAACCATCCTTTCCTGGGATACTTTAATAGATATGGTAGAGTTAGATACGATGGATTTTAATGTTATTTTGGGGATGGATTGGCTTCACTCTTGTTATTCCATTTTAAACTGTAGGATCAGAAAAATTACCTTCTGTTTTCCTAATGAACAGGTCCTAAAATAGGAGGGTGTCCTTGTTATTCCGAAAGAAAAGTTCATCTCCTACCTCAAAGCCCACAAAATGATTTCCAAATAGTTCTTGTACCACTTAGTTTGAGTTAATGATTCTGGCACAGAAAGTCCTCTACCTCAGTCGGTGCCTCTGGTCAATGAATTTCCTGAGGATCTTCTCAAAATTTTTCCTGATAAAGAAATAGACTTTGGGATTGAGGATTTTCCTGACACTCAGCCAATTTTTGTTCCTCTGTATAGGATGGCCCCTGCAGAGTTGTAGGAGTTAAAGTATTAGTTAAAATACCTCTTTTATAAGGGTTCATTTGCCCCAGTCTTCCCCTGATGTGTCCCTGTATTTTTTATGCGTAAGAATGATGGATCCCTCTGTATGTGAATTTATTATTGGCAATTGAATAAGGTTACAATGAAAAATAAGTATTTTCTTTCCATAATAAATGATCTATTTAACCAACTCCAGGGTGTAAGTGTTTCTAAAAAATAGATCTCTGTTCAGGCTATCACCAATTGAAGGTTAGAGATGCTAATATTCCTAAGACTTTTTTTAGGACCAGGTATGGTCCTTTTGAATTCTTAGTCATTTTCTTTGGTTTAACTAACTTTCCTGTAGCCTTTATGGATCTTATGAACAGGGTATTTAAGCAGTACTTATATTTGTTTGTAATTATTTTTGTTGATGACATCCTGGTGTAGTCCCGGAGTGAGGAGGAGTATGCTAACCACCTCTGAATTGTAATTCAGACTCTCAAGTATCAGGAGTTGTATGCTAAATTTTCTAATATGGGTTTCGGTTGAGTTTAGAGGCTTTCCTAGGGCATATTGTATCTAGCGAGGGAATAAAAGTTGATCCTAAAAAAGTTGAAGTGGTAAAGAATTGGCCTAGGCATGTGACTCTGAAAGATATTATGAGATTTTTGGGTTTGGCAGGTTACTACAAGAGGTTTATGTGCAAATACCATCATCATCAATTCAACATCATGCGTTGGGTAGTTCTTCTCATGGTTCTTGAGTTGCCTGGAAGCATATGCCACTACCTTCCCATACTTCGTAAGTACACACCCAAATTCCCCACGGGACGTATAAAAATACACCGTAAACCCCTCAACACCCTCAGGCAGGTTCAAAACAAGGGCAGAGGTTAATCGTTCTCTCAACATCTCAAAGTTACTTTCATATTTTTCAAACCATTAGAACTTTGACTTTTTCTAAGTTAACTTTGCCGACAAGTTAAGGCAGAGCACTTAAGGATGAAGGTATGTCTTAAGACATAACAATTACAGTTTGGAAATAGGAAAGGGTGAACATGGATTTTATCACAGGTCTACCTCGTACCCAAAATCAATATGACTCGATCTGGGACATTTTGGATAGAAGGACCAAGTCAGCTCATTTCCTTCCTGTGAAAACTAACTTTTTGGTTGAGGACTATGCACAATCTTATATTTAAGAGATTGTTAGATTGTATCACACACTAGTGTCAATCGTATCAAATAAATGTAATAATTTACTTCTTGATTTCGGAGATCCTTTTAGAGGGGAATGGGTATGCAAGTGAACCTTAGTATAATGTTCCATCCCAAAATAGATGGTCAAGATAAAGATATGCTAAGGGCTTGTGTCATTGACTTTAAAGGTAGTTAGATGGATCACTTGCGTCTTATTGAGTTTGTTTACAATAATAGCTACCACTCTAGCATGTAGATGACCCCTACGAGACCTTATATAATAAAAGATATCGATTGTGTATGGGGTGGCATGAGGGCTAGTTTGTTTGAACCTGACTTAGTACACCAAACTATGGAAAAATTCAAAGTTATTAGAGAAATATTGAAGACTACCCAGAGTCTCCAAAAGTCATACATTGTTGTGAGGTGAAGAGAGTTGGAGTTCGAGCTTAATGATTGGGTATTCTTGAAAGTATCTCCCATAAAGGGATTCATGATATTTTAGATAAAGGGAAAGCTCAGCCTTCGATACATAGGTACGTGTCAAATGGTGAGAAGGAATGGAAAGGTTGCTTATGAGTTATATTTACCTACGAGATTAGCATCTGTCAACCCTATCTTTCATGTTTCCATGCTTAAATAGTGTATGGGAGATCACTCCTTAGTAGTGATCTTAGAAAGCATTGGCGTGAAGGATTCCTTGTCTTATGAAGAGGTCCCTATTCATATTCTAGATCGTCAAGTTCGTAAATTAAGAACCAAGGAAATTGCCTTAGTAAAGGTATTATCAAAAGGTTTAAGAAGCTATGTGGGAATCGAAGAAGGATATAAAGATTAGATACCCTTTTTTGTTTACTATATCAAATGATGCAATCGAAGGTAAAAATTTTATACCATCCTTATAGGTTTTCCATAATCATGCCTTAGTATATGTATCTATGTAGGACCGTAAAGTCTCTTGACTCATTCCTATTTGAATTGCTTGTTTGTGGTTGGAATGGAGCTCTGATTGATAAGTGAGAATGACTCCTTCCGTATCCTTACTCTGTCTTTATCCATCCTTTGAAGACTGATCTCAAAGGGGGGATATTGCAACACCCCAAACTCTTACACTATGAGCTAATTCTATATGTATGCTTAGACCCCAAAGCTAATGATTTCTTGCTTCAAATGAGATTATAAACACTTTCCTATGTGTATGAAGAGTGTGGTGGTGAATTAAGGTCTTAAGGAACCCCAAACACAAAGTTGAACTTCACGTTTCATCACCGTCTTAGTTTTCATAAAAGATCAATCATGGGTCAACTTCGAACGATCATAACTCCTAAAATATAAGGAGTTGCGAGGCCCATGACCTATCAAAATAAAGGTCTTTGAGTCTTTTTTCTGACTCAATAAATCGTGCATAATTTAGAGTTTAGAGTAAAAAGTTACGGTATATTGAACAAAAGCTGACAGAGGTTATCGGGGAGGGGACAATGACCGGAGACTGACAAGTCATTGTATGTATGAAGAGTCATCCCCAGGGTCATCCAGAACTCTACGGAGAGGGGGGGGATTAAGAGATAGTTTAGCCCTTTCCTTACCCAAGACCTCTCCCACGTTTTTTAACACCCAAAACATGTTATTTTTCAATACCAAAAGCGTATCAAGGATTCTCAATGTAATGAACCTCATGGTCATTTATGATAAATACATGACATCTTACATCTTAGAGCATTTCATTAGTTTC
>JBDJHY010000116.1:18924431-18936301 GCA_039654485.1 Withania somnifera | reverse complement strand
AGATAGCTGAAGAAACTGGTCTTACAAATGTCTATGTTGCTCAGCTTTTGAGAAGACAAGCTCAGCTTAAACCTGAAACTGCTCCTAAGCTTAAGGCTGCACTTCCCCTTTTGTCTGATCAACAACTTCATGATATGATGGAGGCACCTTTGAGGTCTTATGATCCTAATTTGATTCAAGACCCCACAGTTTATAGGTGACTCACTTCACCCATTTCTTGATTATTTTTTATTTTTTATTTTTATGTAAAGATTTGATCTTTAGTAGTTTCTTCTGCTTGGTTTCTGTTATTATTTGTTGTTTCTTGTACCTCGACTGTTGTATTGTTTTATTGTAGTTTCTGTTCTGTTAGTACTATCTGCTATTTTTTTTTAATTTTTTTTTTTTGGGATTGCTTTGAACTGTTTTTCTTGAGCTATCCAAAACAACCTCTTTTACCTTTGAGCTAGGGTATCCAGACCCCTGTACGTGGGACTACACTAGGTATGATGTTGTTGATGGTGAAAAAATTTGATCTTTATGGTGTATGGTTGTTGATAGAGCTAGGGTAAGGTGTGGATAGTAGAAGTTGAAGTTTTTTGTTAAATTGATTAAAGATCTACTATTTATAGGTGACGCCGCTTCAATCATTTCTTTATTTTTTATCTTTTATGTAAATATTTGATCTTTAGGGTGTATGGTAGTTGATAGAGCTAGAGAAAGATGTAGATAGAAGCAAAACTGGAGATTTTCGTTAAGTTGATTCAAGACTCTCTATTTATAGGTGACTACTTCACCCATTTGTTGATTTTTTATGTAAAAAATTGATCTTTGTGGTGTATGGTAGTTGGAAGAGCTAGAGTAAGATGTGGAATAGGGAAAGCTGGAGATTCTTGTTAAGTTGACACAAGACCCATTATATTGAAGGTGACCGACTTCACCCATTTCTTGTTTTTCTTTTCTCTATGTAAAGATTTGATCTTTATGGTGTATGGTAGTTAATAGAGCTAGAATAAGATGTGGAATAGGGAAAACTGTAAATTCTGGATAACTTGATTCCAGTCACATGGTTTTCAGGTGACCCACTAGAACCATTTTCTAGAATTGTTGCCTTTTTTGCTGAGAAGTTTTGATCTTGTTATGGTGAATGGTAGTTCATACTTCATAGTACTAAAGTAAGATATGGGACTCGAAAGACTGATTTTTTTTATATAATGGATTCAATCAGAGTTAAGTGAGATAAGAAAACTCATTTTCTTTTATGTTTTTATAAGACTTCATATGAAAAGCTGAAAAAAACCTAATCAAAGGAAATGGACGAGTTTTAGATTTCTAAAGTATAAGATAAGAGAAGTAGGTTTACAATGTAGGAGCAAAAGACAAAGACTCAACAACCTAAACCTGAAGATTTATTCAGATATAGCAAACTGGTCTATTGGTTGTTGAAGCTTTGCTTGATAGTATCACCTGGTGGCTTTGCAAAAGAGTGAGCAAGATTTGATTGTGCAAAAGTTAGGTTTTTCTTCTCATAATAATGTATATATATGAGAGATGAGAGGAGGAAAAACCTAAATCTTTCCCATTGGCTGAGAGAAAAGGTGCAACAACTTTTCTGCAGTTCTGGAACAGCTGACAACAACTTCACAACTGTGAAGATTGACTCATACGAATGGACCTGATGTTTGAACCTGGTCCCTTATCAGTTCCCATGAAATAAGATCCCTGGAAGAGACAGTTCTCCCTGAATAAGTATTTCTCCTTGAGAGAGCACTTCAATCATCCAACTTGTTCCCTTGTTCCCCATGAGATCTAGATTCCCATATAGTTGAACAGGTTCTTCAGGCAGCTTATTTAATTCCTCAATAGGTTTGTCAAATCATCAAAACAAATAATAGTACTGGCAGTACCTATGCATCATCAATGCGGGATTCATGAAAATGGAAATTCTCATGTAGAGACGGAAGGAAAGCTATACTCCTAATTAGAAAGTGAATCATTCTTTAGTTAGAGGCGGATTGAATGTATAAGCAGTTGTGCGCGTGCACTCAATATTTTGTGCTTGTACTATATATCTCTATATAGAAAATATAAAGAAACTTCAAAGATTATGTACATATGTTAAGTGGTGTCCCGTCTGTCTTTAACCCTGAATCTGCCTTCACCTGCATCACATAAGGTGTTGTTAGTGGAGATACCAGGACAGGAGAAGACACAGAAAGAACAGAATATGGAAGAGTTTCTAGCTTATCATTTTCATTGTTTAGATTATTTTGGTAATAGCATATAGCAGTGCTTAAAGTGTGAAGTTTTGAGCAAGACTTATTGGGCTGACCTTTCCAAAAAGCTATGTGTTGTATTTCAGACTTAATTTGATTTTATTGTCCTTTCAACAGATTGAATGAAGCTGTCATGCATTTTGGTGAGAGTATCAAGGAAATTATTAATGAAGAATTTGGTGATGGCATGTAAGTTAAGCATACTAATTAAATACTTGTGCTTATTTTATGGATTAAAAAGAAATTATGCTTATAGATATAATCTTTTGTTTGTATGTGGATCTATGCACGCATTTAGATTCATATGCTGGAAGTTCCCTGCCTTTAAGCTTCGGGAGCTCCACATCTTGTGAACCTTTTATGAATTGCCTCTGGTGATTAATTAAGGCCTTGCCTCTTTTTTCCGCTTCACGCTTTCCTATACTCTGGATTAACTAGTCTGTTGCATAAGTTCATCTCTGGTTATTATAAGTCATAAGAAGCCTTTCGAAGATGAACTAGAGCTTGCACAGCCTGTTTGGAAAGAACAGGCTGCTATGCTCTATGTTGTTTGATTGCTGGATATTGAAATAGATAACGAGGGGATTAGGAATGATATCTGATTTCTCAGAATAAACCAAAAATCGCATGCCCTCTAGCACTTAACTGCCTGTCTATGTTATCTTGTTCATAAACCCAATCTCTCTAACCCCGTCTCATCCCTATTGCTGTCCATTTTTTAAAATGGATTAATGGTGAAAGAGAACATTCTACTGCAATTTCATAGCTAACTGATAGTCAAAAGGGAGATAAGTTTTTTCCAGCTTGTCCAACCTTTATTAATTATCAATCCAATGCACTGAGTGTAATCTCATTCATTATCTTAACAATCATGTGGTCTATTTAGAATCTTGTCTGGTGAATCAGACAACCACTCTGCATAACTAGATTGTGTGCATAACTAGCATAAACTATTTACCATGGGTTGTGTGTACAATACAGATTCTAATTTGCTAGACCCGGCACCTTTTAAATTATAAAAAGATAAAAAGGAGCAGAGGATAGTATAAGCCATGGCCACATTTCGAAGGGAGGATCTAAAAAAAGTTCTACTGCCTGTTTCTGTTCAATTTGATAGCATGCATCTTTGAGGACCAACTGTAATCCACTCTTTATTTGGATGGATTGACTTATTTTGTCTTGACAATCTTCGGTTCTGAGACTTTGACATGTTTTTGACATGTTTTGTGTAATTTATATTAGAGTTAAATGGGCAACTGTTATGAGTTATCCGTCTGGGAAGTGCTGTATTGTTCTAGGAGTGTATTATTCTGTAGCTCTAATTATCTTCTAGCCGAGTAATGCGTATCCCAATTCTTTGATCTGTATAATGATATACAACCAAAGTAGAGTGCCCACTTCCTCAGATATTAACAAATGTATTCTGCACAATATGTGTATGTTGCGTGCACTTCTATGTTAATATTAGTTGTTAAATGGGCACTTTCACTAGTGAAAGTTCTCCACACATGCAAGGAACTTTCACCAGGCTTCCTGCACATGATATAATTGTACTTAGCTAATAGATGAGATTTTAGCTTTCGGCTTTTGATGTTTAGCATGTCAGCTATAGACTTTTTCTGCTCAGTTGATAAAGTCAAAGGTGTGGACGGGAAGGATCGGGTTGTCGTGACTTTTGATGGAAAGTATCTGCCACACAGTGAGCAGGTTAGTTTCCTTTTCATTTCATAATTGTAAAGTCTGTCCTCCAAATTAGTCTACAAAGATGATCTATCACTAGATCCTTGCTGTTCCTGCCTCACTCCCTTCCCACCCACAAAATGCAAGAGACTGAAAAATTCATCTGATTGTAGATCTGATAATAAAGCCCCTGCAGCGTCATTATATTCTATATGAGCCAGTACTACAAAGTGGTTAATGATTTCAACTTTGAGTGTCTCATCTCATTTGTACTTTTTAATTCACTAGGCAGAGAGCTCATTGCTGCAGAAATCGACAGAATAAAAGTGCTTCCTTCACATCTTTTCTCCTGGTTTTAGTATTTCATGTTCTATCTGAGCTTCTCTACAGTTTTGACGAACCTGTTCATATTTCAAATTTCAAGAAGTCACATACTTGAAATCAAATGGATAATCAAGTTCAAAATGTGGTGTAATATGTTACACATAAATCAGATAACATCAGTGAATCGCAACTAAGCAAAACAAATTTCGTAAAAGCTGATATTTGCAAAATACAAGTCAGGTTCCATGGTAGTGCTCAATTTTCATAGGAATGGAAGGTGTGTTGTGTAGAATATCATTGGACTGAATGGACCATCTAGTTAAGCAACTAATGGGCCATGTAATGATTATCAATGTTTTCTGGTGCTTTATAGAGTAAATATATCCATTCGTATTTGATTTTTAACTAAAATTTGAACTGATTAGGGAAACAAGACAAGATCTACAAAATTTATCGTATTTTGAGATTCTTGAGCTAGGATGCATCCCCTTCTTTACTAGTACTATTATTTTCTTTTCGGAGGCAGATGGTGGTTCTGTCCATCTGATGGGAACTACTGCCTGCCAACAGAAGCAGAAATAAACTGTTTTCTGTTATCTTTCAGAACAGTGGAATTTACAACGGATGGCTTTGGGATAATATGAACAGATGTTGTGTGCACAAGTCACTGTTTAGCAGTTAGCACATATCTGACTCTTCTGCTTGAATTCCATAACTTTTTCCTGCAGCACAGTGAGTGTGATATTAATCTGCTAACATGTTTCGTTTACCTTTGCAGAAAACTGAGCATATGGTGTCAAGGTTAATGTGAAAGGAATAAGCATTGTTACTATAAGCAGATCTGTTGCAAACTATTGCTGTTTTTCACCAATAAAGATTGATTATTTACTTGTACTGAACTTGTTTTCTCTTTTCACTCATTTACGTTTCGGCCTAGCTTGAATAATACTCACTCATTCGTCGAGTTTTGAAATGTCAAATCCCAAGATATGTTATTTGTGTATGTATGTATGTTTGAGTTGCCTAAATTTGATAATGTATATGTATGTTCCTGAGTTGCCAAGATTGTTATGTTCAATAGGTACATATATTTGATGGGTGGACAATCAATCACTTCTTTTTCTGGAGTTGGGAGTTGGATAACTTGTCTTTTAGGACTAATATCTTGGCAGCAATTGGATTGACCTTGTCAAATTTTTTTGATACTGTAAGATAATTCTAAAAACTATAAATGGATTTTTATGTTTAAGCTTGTTGAAGCCTGTTAACAACAATAGTTTTTTTGTCGTCTCCTGTCATAAAATTGATTCCTTGTTACGGAGAATTCATATAACAATAATTTCACAAGTAGGGTTTGAAGAGGATGGTGTGCTACTCTTACCTTGTGAAAAGGTAGTGAAGTTGTTTCCGTTAGACTCTTGGCTCAAGTAAAATATATCAAAATCAAAGTATGAAAAGAAAATATTGTGATGAAGAAGTCATGCTAAGAATAAAGGAGTAAGAGAATAGTAACACCAACAAATAACATGATAATCGAAACATTACTAACAATCACTATTTTACTATTTTACTTGTGAAAAATTTCTAACTATCTTTATTTATCTATTCATATACTTTTAGCTCTTAAACGATACTTTTTTTTTTTTGTCTCTCTTCCTTTTTACACCTTAGGGGTCATTTAGTAGGCGGGACAAGGTTTGCAAATTACTCTATTTCATATTTGGTAAAAGTTTTTAAATAATAATGGGACTATAATTATGAGATGTCCCTTCTTAATCATATTTGGGGTGCCAAACGACCCCTTGGAATTTCAAAAGATGCCATGAAGTTGAAAGATTGTTTGTCATAATTAACATTTTACACTATGTTAATAAAATGCAAAATATTTTACACATTCTTTTATTTGACCCAAAAATGTAGTAATCAAACACTGAATTCGCTTTTTAAAAAAATGTGGGGAAGAGAAGCTAAACAAGAAATAGTAAAAAGAGAAAAAAAGGATTTGTTTATAAGGTGTTGCTGTGTGGCAGGTTGACCTTTTAGGCTTCTACTACGATGCTGCATATGCAAGTTGCAATTCACTGCTAAGTAGCCCTTAGAGTATCTAATTTTAACAAATAATGAAAATCCAAGTAATTTGTTTTAATTTATAAATTGTGATGAACAGAATATCCATATTGGGTGAGAGGAATGAGTTTTCCATATATTTGGTCTTGAGAACTTGGAGTTCGTATTATGGTTAATATAAATGCACTTGCAAAGGCAGATCCGGATTGATTGGTCCGAAAAGTCATGGGAGAGGTAAGCTAAGTAAAATAATATACTGGTGCTATTGATTATAGAATCTTATGAATTAAGCACAACACATTTTTTATATTTCTCTCGGTCTACAAGGTAAACAACTTAGCTTAGTGAGGTCGAAATCATCCAACATCAAATTGTATACCAACTCCCCCTCCCAACCCTTCACGGGTTGGTTTAGAAAACGTTTTTAGCTCTACGATCCCTTTTTTTTTTCCTTTCGGCTTGAAATTCACTCGCTTATCCAAAATGGCCAATGGAATGTCTATCCATCCATGAACATCTATTCTATCCCCTTCATTTTCTCCATTTCTTAAGAAGAATGTTTGCCTCCTTATAGCTAACTCTAGATGTTCAATCAAGGTGGATGTACGAACAAGTACACGTTCATCGAGTGAACTAAATAAGAGACACAGTACATGAGTGGCTATAAATTCGAGTGGCGTAATAAGAAAATCAATATTCTTTCTTTTATTATTTTTTTGTCTTCCTTTAAATTTCTTTCAATAGATTCTCTTATTTATGATATTCAACAGAGTTAAAATATGCCCAAATTCACCGTTGACACTATTACTACTAAAAGATTACACTCCATTCATTTTTTTCTATTTATCTAAGGTACATTTTATACTTCTTTTTGAAAATTATTATTATTATTATTATTAAGTATTTATTTTATTAAATTACCCATATTTACTACTTAAACATTGAAATTCAAATTTGATTATTAGTAGCTTTTCAAATATAATTACTTAAAGATGAGAATAGAAAATAATTTTCTATTAATTTACTAATAAATTGGATTTAAAAAAAAAAAGAGTTGATTATAGGGGTATAATTGGAAATGTGAATACTCATAATATCTTTAGCATGTCTAGGTTTTTTGATCTACTTAAAGACATTCAAAACCCAATCGATAATCTCCGGAACCACAAGTCTTTCCTAACTTTTCCGGCGATTCTCCGGCGTAATAGCTCACCGTCCGTTCTTATCTCCGGTAAGTTAACTTTTTTTCTCCTTACTTTTTTAGTTGCTTTATCTACTTAAAACTTAACCCGTTAAATTTCTCATTTTTGTATTTTGAATAAGCAGACGATAATTTCATTAATGTTAAGTTAAATATGAAGTTTTTTTTTTTATTTCTTTAATATTAATTATTGGAATTTCGTGATAAATATTTGTCATTTTTTGCAATTTAAAATTTCATTTGACTTTTATTAGACTCCACTTGCCAGATTACACTTAGACTTTTGTTGATGGTGGTGGGGACTTCAATATAACTTAGAATTAGATGTGCACATTGTGGAACCTCTCTAGTAGAAGGTAGGGGTTAAGGTCCTCGTACAAGGACCCTCTCCAGATTCCACTTGTGGGATTCTAATGGGTTTGTTGTTGGTGGTGGTGATGGTGAGGAATTTTATGTCTCTTTCATGTGTTTTGCGTGGAGGGTCTATTGGAGACGGTCTCTTTACCTTTTCAAGGTACGAGTAAGGTCTACGTTCAAACTATCCTCTAAAGAGACTCTACTTGTAGTAAATACATCTGGTTTATTGTTGGTGGTGGTGAGGACTTCTATATAATTTAGAATTGTGCAGAGCCTCTCTAGAAAGTAGGGTGTGAGGTTATGTACATAGTATGCTCTTCAGACTCTACTTGTGGAATTATACTAGTTTTTTTTTTGTTGAGGACTTTATTTATTTTAAAATTAGCAGTGGACATTGTAGAGGCTCTCTAACTTCTCAAGATAGGGGCAGGTTTGTGTACACCTCTCTCCAGACCCCACTTGTAGAATTAAATTGGTTTGTTGGTGGTGGTGATGTTGGTATTAATGAGGATTTTTATATAATTTAGAACTGGCGGTGCACGTCGCAGGGCCTCTCAACCTTCTCAAGTTAAGGTAAGTCTACGTACATGTTACTCTCTCTAACTCACTTGTGGAATTGCACGTTTTATTTTGTTGTTGTTGGTGGTGGTGGTCGTGAGATATTTATATAATTTAGAGTCGGTGGTGAGCATTGCAGAATTCTATAGCTGTGAGTGAAATTTGTGGATAGGTGACTTATGTTTGTTAAGATGGAAATGTTTTGAGATTGAGTATAAAGTGTTTTGTTTTGAGCTAGCTGTCACAACCTTGTCTTTTATTGGGTCTTGGTATCGGTAATGTGACATGCAGACCGAGTTTTGTTTTGGAGGGAGTGACTAAGCTTATTGGGTCTTGGTATCATCAATGTGACACGCAGGCTGAGTTTCGTTTTGGAGGGAGTGACTAAGGATAGGTTAAAAGATGCAATAACTTGATTCAGTATTTAATCGGTAGAGGACACGAGTCAGAGAAGTAGATTAATTACCTGTTAGGCATTTATGCCGTGTCTACTTGTGAAATGAAGTAACACGTAGTTTATTTCTCAGAATGGTGATTATATTTGACTTTTAGCTTTTGGATTTGTCAGTATTTCAATTTTTTTTCTGAAGTATGTGTATTGTTTACAAGATCTCAGCATTGCACATATCCTCCTGAATTCCTGGAAATGAAAGTGGAAAAAAAGTATTCTTGTTTTTCAAAAGCTTCATCATTATATGAAAAATTATGGTTCAAATATGAAAAGTAGAAAATCAGAGTTTCTACTTTGAGGGTTGTTATCCATATGAGATGTTGTCTGGCTTTAAATACATGCATATTAAATGTGGTTAAAAGAGTGTATTATAAATTCTTAAATACTCTTTCCATGCCAGTATAAATGAATTTTGGGCACATTTTTATGGTCTAAATGAATGAACTTTCCAAAGTCCAAAGAGGTATTAAATAGTTTTTTCCAAAATTACCCTTCTATTTAGTTTTTTCCAAGTATTAAAGAAAAGTTCGGGAAGAAGCATAAGGGTAATATTGACAATTTATCCGTTGATTAATCTATTTAATTAGCATTCTTAAGGGTGTGCACCCGAAAATTCATTTATTTTGCAATGGAGAGAATATCAACTAGAATATGGGTGTGTTTGGTATGGTGGAAAACATTCTCCGGAAATGCTTATCAAATTTTTTATGTTTGAAAAATATTTTTTCTAGGAAAACAAGTTTCTGAAAAATAAGGAAAACGACTTCCCTCGTGGAGAGAGGGAAAACAAGTTGCATAAGTGACATTTCAAGTTTATTGTCTCCTCCCCACCCACCAAACCCCCCAAACCGCCACCCTACTCCCCATCCTAGGGCTGCTTATCGGTCGGTTCAGTTTTGAAGTTTATCAATTTAAATTATTGGTTATCGGATTGTAGACATGTAACAACATTATAGAATCGTTAAAGTGTCAGTTTATTGGTTTTTGGTTTATCGGTTTTCATCATTATCGGTTCAGTTATTGGGTTAACCGTGAACATTTTAATCACTTAAAGACAACTTAACCTCAATAATTCTATTATTGAAAGACTAACATACAAACTTGCAAGAGACGCACATAGAACTCAAAACAAAACGCAAAATTCTTTTCTTTTAAAAGTGGGAAAATATTGAGACAAAGCTTCGAAGAATCAATAAATCTTGAAGATTAAGAGATCGAGAAATCATGATTGTGAAATGAGCATAACTTCTGAGAAGACTGAGAGATAAAGAAATCATACCAAGAATGAGAATGAATAGAACCTATAAAGTGTAAACCTCAACTCCTTAACTTTTAATTCAATTAGTGCGAGGGTAGAAGTGTAAATAATTAAAGTACTTATTGGGTTATCGAGTTACCTGATAAGAAATTTGGTCAAACCGAGACCCGATCCGATAACCCAATAGTAGTAGTATAGTAAACCAATAACCCGAACCATTAATCCAATAACCAACTTATCGGTTTGGGCTATTGGTTTCGGTTTGGTTTTGAACAGTGCTACCCCTGACTCCATAATATTTTGTTAGATAACATATAAATGTTCTTGGGATAAATAAGAATCCCATTTGTTTTCCAAGAAAATATTTTCTAGGATCATTTTGCGGGAAAACATTTTCCTTCATACCAAGCATACCCTGTGTCACAACATTTTCTCCCTATAGGAAAAAAACATAAGCTGGATATGTGGAGTGACATTATAACCTAGGGTAAAAACAGGAGTGCTGGATGTTTACATGTTTAGCTTAGGCCTACTGGTTACCACTAAGCATTATTGTGGCCTAACTTCCTTTCGTGATTTGTGTTCTACATACCAACATGTGGTAATGTGTTGAGTGCAATGCTTTTTGAGCATTATCAGTTAAACTAGTAGTCTCTGCTTGAGAAGCCATAGTGATTTTGGAAAAACTTTGATAATTTCTGTTCCAATTGACATTTATCAAAAAAAAAAAAAAAATTAAAAAAAATTGTTCCAATTGAAGTTGAGATTTGATTTTTTCTGGCTTGGATGCAGATAATTTCTAGTCCTAGCATGGTATAATCTGTACCTTTTTGCATTTATTTATTTTGGATTAATATCTGTTCTTCTTTTGGATGTTAGCAGATTTTTCTTAGTGCTGTTCCGACATCAATAACAATTACCATTTTTAAAAAGAATTGTGTACTTGGCACTTGAGCTTCTCAATTTGTTAAGCTCTGTAATCTTAATTAAGAGGAAAATTGGGGCTGCAAAGCTTTTTGGCGGAGTTCTCCGTTATGGCATTTCAGTGATATCTTGTCATTTCTGGTGTTTGCTAACTATACATGACTTAGGTACCTCAACTTCTGTCAAACATGATGTTTTTTCAGATCGATAGATGTATCTTCCTAAAGGGTGAAAAATAATAAAAAGAACATATACATGAAGAAAAAAGTATCAATCATTTATTCTTGTTCCATTCAACAAATTGGGCATCTGAATGCCCGAGGTGTGAAGGTATCACTGCATCAGGAGTGTAGCAGTTCTCCTGATAGGAACATGAGTAAGAGACCTGAAAACGTGCTTTTCTTTTCTTAACCATTAAAAATACACAGAATGCCTTGCCTATAAACATGGTTGAGTGGTTAGAGTGGTGTGAAATTCTCTTTGCTTGCACACATTTTGCAGAAAATTGTTGGAATAGATAATTTGATACATATTGGATGGCATTTTGCCAAAATTGAGTTAAAAGAATGTCATTACTGTTTCTTACTATTAGATGGATGCTTAATTAACTAGAAGTGATGATGGATTTGTTTTCCTTGCGTGCAGCTATTTTCGTCCTTTGAATGTGTTTTGACTGGATGCATGACCATGAGTCTGTAACATCTGCATCTAGTCAGGTGGTGACATATTACTATGTGTCCCAAATGGCGAGAGTTGATTGTAATTGCTAGCTTCTCGGTAGGTTAGTATTATGGG
>JBDJHY010000116.1:18843968-18857968 GCA_039654485.1 Withania somnifera | reverse complement strand
GTATAATATATACTATATACTAAAGAAATATATATATATATATATATATTTCTTTAGTATATAGTATATATCTTTAGTATATATGTGAATATTATTACTAACTCTTGCATACTCGCACTAACTTTAAACTATATAAATATATATTTGTGTGAATTAAACACATTTAAGTTTTTCTTTTAAAACGGATTCACTATTCATAGCGGGTTGGACAGACACTGTTCACGTTGGTCGGGTCGGTCTGAATCAACCATTTCAACCCGGATTGCTTGGCCTTTTTGGGACCTGACTGAATCCGACCGGAAACCGGCCAGGTCAAATTTTTTTGGACCGGACCAGACCGGCCCATTAATAGGTATAGTGCCAGCATTATAGTGTTATTGTTAAGTATAGAGTATGTCAACATGGTAGTGGTCAGTCTGTTTGTGTCAACATAGTAGAGAGTTGAAGTTTAATGATAAATAATATTATTGCATGTTATTGCTAATTGATAATTGAGAGTCATATTTATTCATACATTGCATACCCCAGCTCATGCTATGATAGAAGCATATTAATGTAGCTTGTTCATGTTGCCTTCCCGCATGCTCAGTACATTCTAAGTACTGATGCATACTCTATGTTGCATGTTTTTATCATGCAGGTCCATCCATGCAATCTCGGTTGACCTAATTTGCAGTCCAGACTAGAAGAGGAGTTGGTGAGTCCTTACTGAATCGAGGTTCATTTCCTTGGAGACATCGTTATGTTTATTTAGAACTTACAAATTTGATCTTGAAATTGTAATAGCTAGCTATATATTTTTTTTCTTTAGCAGCTTTCTTTTCATATGTAGTGTCTTTCAAATAGAGATTTAGTAGACTTGAAATTTGATTTCAATATTTTTTTTTAAAGATTTATATAATGATTCTTGTAAGTTGTCCATCTTTTGATATATATATATATCACTTTGCTTTCGTTGAATATGTAAGTAGTTATATGCTATATCTAAAGGTACTTTCGTAATCACTCTATGACTACAAATGCCTTGTCACTTTTAAATGATAACTTCAAATCGCGAGAGTTTCTTTTTTTTCTTTTTTTCCAATTGGTATCCTAATATTCTCCTACTACTTTTAGTTTATATATCATTTACCTCTACAAAGAAGTTATATTTGCACAATCTTATCCATTAGCGTTATCTCGAATTCTCCTTCATCAACTTTATCGTAATTTTGATTCACTCCAAGTTTGCATGTTTTCAGATTTTTTTGTCTTAATATCGATGTTTTCTAAAGAAGACAATAGTAATTATTATACCGGCTTAAGTTGCTTATTTTTAAAATAATATTAAATTAATTTTTAATAAGAATAATTGAAATAGATGAAATTTACTAATTTTATCTTCCTATATAAATGTGATTTAACATATTGGTCAAGATAATATGTAATTAAGAGTTACAATATTTAATTAACAATTAGGAGTTGCAATACGCTAAAGAAAGAACAAAGTTCACAATTCACTTCAAATAGTAGTTTACTTAACAAAGTCAACTACAATATTTTACCAACATTTTTTATGAGGCGACACGTACTTTAAACTGAAATATGAAAACAATGGATTACGAAGCAGTAATTCAAGTAAATTTTTGTGAATGATATCTAATAATCGCTGTTGATCAATTAAACCTTATCAAGTACATTCTGTCATTTCTGCAAATTGGAATAAGATTTAGTAGATAGGATTGTACTCCTGGTAAAAGTTACAATATAACGAATTTAAATTTAATGATTTCCTAGGTATTAAATTTATGAAATATGTTCTTTATTATCAAAATACCACAGAAGATAGATTAGAATCTCGTATTCGTCCTTAAATTACTTAATTATTTTATTTATATTTTAACTATTTTAAATTGTATGGTAGGTAGTTAATAAATGTGATCTCAATTAAAGATTGCAATCTATTAGGTATCATTTTTTACGACCCCCCCCCCCTTACCCTCCCCTTTTAATTCTTATATAAGACACTTAATTGATTCATTTGTATTATCACCTACGATATATCAAAAGGTATAATATTTTTATCTCACTAACTTCATCATAACGAAATAGGATATTAAAGAATAATATCTAGCTATCGACGTACGGATCGAGAAGCCTCAAATAGGTACTTCATTCGACCTTAATAAGCTTTTATTATTTTATGTCCTATGGCTATGTTTGATATAAAAATTTGTTAGGTTAATTATCTAAAAAAAACCCCATAATTTTATAAATCTTTGGTATTATAATAGTGTTGCAATCAGATGGGCCACACCTTCAAGAAGCCAAAAATTTGGGAGGACCTCATCTCATGTGATTGGCATGTTATACCTATTTATATTTATCTTATTTAGGGAAGATTTACTTTTACTTGAAAATTAGAAAAACTAAAAAAATATTAATAAGAAAAATAGAAAAGGAAATAAAAAGATTAATAAAAAATACAAGAATTTTCTTATTAGATTATATTTTAAGAAAAAGAAACTAAAAGAAATAAATATCTTTCAAACCATTAAGATAAGATCTAGAAATAACCCACATTAAAAATGTTGTCACTTAATTGTTGTGCTAAAGTTCATGCCTCTTTTCCCTTAAATAATATTTTCCTTTTTCTTTCATAGCGATAACAAAGAAAATATTATTTTATAATATATTTAAATTGAATCCGACAGAATTTAATAGTTTTTACTTAAAAGATATATTATTTTTAAATTATTAATTTAAAATTTAGTAACTAATTAGATCTATAATTCAGAATCTATAAACTTTAAAAGGAATAGTAACTAATTAACTTTATCTTTTTCTTAGTAAATTATTCTTTTCTTATGGAACCCTAACTATTTATTTTATTTTAAATTATTAATTAATTTATTTATTTTATTTCAATTGATGGTTGGTTTTTATTTTTTAATTCCTTTTTCTGTTTAGTTTATTTAAGCACAAGCAGCACAAACTTAAAACATTTTGAATTAACAATGGTTTGACTAATAAAAGGATTGCTTCAGATTCTCCTAGTCCCAAATAGCATAGCGAATAAATCATTTATTCTTTTTATTTTAGCACTTACTTTTATGTTTATGGGTTTAATCATCTGAAAAACATTATCAATAAGAAATTTGTCCATTTTCGACTCTATCTCATCCACCCATCAAACTTTGCTTTAATTAAGTGAAATGTTATCTATAAAAAAATTTATCTATTTTTGAAACATTTTCTTCAACAATTTAATTATCTGAAAAACAAAGTGTTATCTACAAGAAATTTATCTATTCAGAAGGCTTGATTTAATCATATGAAAAGCAAAGCACTACCTATGAGGAAATTATCTCCCCTTAATTATCTTAATAATACAAACTAATGAAATTGTTTCAAACAATTAATTTTTTATTTTTATTTTTTTTGGAAAAATAAACCTACTCTTCCCTTTTTATTGGTCTAATCATCCGAAAATTGCTACCATCACAAAATTTGCCCATTTTTGAGTCTATTTCGACCAACCCATCCAATGTTTGCCTTAATCATCTGAAAAGCGTAGTGTTTTCTATGAAGAATTTATCTATTGTTAGGGTTTTCTTCCCCCTCAATTTGTCTATTTATAGAGCTTTTTCTTCCGATTTAATCATCTAAAAAGCGAAACGTTATGTATAAGAAATATGTCTATTTGCGGGGCTCTTACCTCCCATCAACTAATTCAATAATACAACTAATGAAATTATTTCAAATAATTAAAGATTTTTCTTAGGAAAATAACACTTACTCTTTCTTTCTTTTCATCTAAAAAGCCCTATCATCAAGAAATTTGTCTATTTTTCATCAGAAAAGAGATTGCATTATTTACGAGGAATTTGTCTATTATCACAGCTTCCCTTCCCTTCCCTTCACCTCGTTTAACTATCTGAACATTGAAACATTACCTAACGAGTAATTTATTTATTTCTAGGACTTCTTCTCTCCCAGTTTAATTATCTGAATAGCAAACACTGCCTATGACAAATTTATCTATTTTCGTGACTCCTTCCTCCTTTCAATAATACAGCTAACGAAATAAAGATGAAAGATTTGATCTGAGATAAAAGAAGAATGTAATTTCATTCAAAATTTAACTTTTAAACTCATAGGAGATCATATCATGATGCATTCTAGATATCGTTTTAATTATACAACTCCTTTATATGAGATTTGTAAAATATAATATATGAACAGATCTTTAGATAAAGCACACAATTTTTTTAAAGTACTATTTTTAATTTATTAGATTATAATATTTCATAGACTATTATTCTTCCTACTAACTATTGACACTAAGACAACATCATAAAATAACAAATTCATAATTTGTTAGACCTTTTTCTTCCACCCATTTCCCCCTCTTCCCTTTCTCCCATTTAATTTCTTGACATTTCCATTATCCATTTATCTCCCAATTACCATCATACTGTAAAGTAATTATTTAAAAACTTGTCCACATTTTATATTTACTGAATCTCAGGTAAATCTCAACTGAATTACTTGCTATTTAATCAAATCACATTAACCTCCATGTCCAATTTATACATTAAAACGAGAATTCGTAGTAATAATAATAATAACATACCTAATAGAATTCCACAAATGAAATTCGAAGAGGGTCAAGCGATAACTTTATACGTAATCTACATTTTATTTAAGAGTATTTATGTATTAAATTCTTCATCATACGTCAATTGACTTGATTGCTAATTAAGGAAAAAACATTAAACATTTGGATTTTCCAATAAAATAACAAAACCCCCAATACTTTATTTATTTCTACAAGAGTCCCCACAAGTTTTTATTCATTTATACAAAAGCCCCATTAATTTTACAGAAAAAATAAATAAATTAAATAATAAAAGTATCAAAATCCTAACCTCCAAGGGCAATGCTAAAGACACGGAGCTAGCACCGCTGGCGCTCTACCAGATGTTTCAAATTCTATTACACTCACAATCATTACCCTTAAATTCTTTATTATATTACCAAAACACCATACTCCTTATTCCACTCTCCATTCCAAAAATACCCCTAAACTTCCCTTCTCTATCTCCCTTAATAGCGACAAAGAAGCATGTCCTTTGCAGTCGTTTCACGCCGACTCCATTGTCTATTTCAAATCATTAAACCCAATGGCATTATTGATATTAATCCATAAAACAAGGGCAATTTTAATAACTACATATATATTTATACACTTGTTGCTCCTTTCAGTTTTTTTCCCCTCTATATAATTTCCCCTTTCATTCATTCTCCAAACTCTCTTATCTCTCTATTTTTCTCCGCTCTTAATTCTTTCCCCTTCTCACGGCGGAGACACCGCTTAAACCACCGTACGTACACCGGCATCCACTGTCTACGACGGAATCCGACGATCTCTATCTAGATCCTTTCACTCCCTCCCCTCTTTTCTCCTCTCAACAAACAAACTTCTTTTCATTTTTTTCAGTAATTTTTCTTCAATTTTTTACTTTGTTTTAATTTGAAAAAAAAAGGAAAAATATTTGTTTGCTTTACTTTCTTTTTTTATTTTTTATTTATTTTCTTTTGTAATTCTCGAAAACTTTTTGAGTATTCCTTTTTTATTTCTTTCTTTACTCAACGAGAAATGTACCTGTTTTAGTGAATTTTCTTTTCTGTCCTTTACTTTAATTGTACCTTCCAAACCCACATAATTCCTTAACCGTAATTTCACTTCTTGCCCATTTATAATCCCTTTGTCAGTTTCATTTTTTTGGGTGGTGACGTGGCATGTTGTAGATTTAGATTGGGAGAACGGACGGTTAGGATGAGTCGTCATCACTCACGTCGAATCTTAACGCTTGATGAGTCATCACGCAAGAGAAAAGACCGAGACACTTTTTATTCCTCACCAAGACCGTCAAATCCACTAACGGCCGTTAGTAATACTGGTGTCAGCTACTTTACGACGTCGTTTAGCAAAGCTGAGCCGAATTCTAAAATGGCCAATCCAATTTTAGCCGGGTACATGGCGTATGAGTTTTTAACAAAAGGGACTTTATTGGGTCAGAAGTTTGACGCTAAAGCTGTTCCTGTGAACGCTTTAGCCGAGCCTAAGAAGAAAAAACCGAGCCTGGAAGAAGCCGAAAAATCAAAGCCAAAGCCGAAGAATGAGAGTTATGTTGAAGTGGCTGGCTTGTTGAGGAGTGACGGGACCCACATTCCTGGTATTGTCAATCCTACGCAGCTGGCACAGTGGATTCAGATGTGACACCACAAAAAGGCAGAGGCGGAGGCCTGGGACGTGACGTGGCAGGTTTTCATTGGTGGAGGTTTTTTTTTTCAATCTCTGTGTAAGCATTGTAAAACCGAAACTTTGGAATTTTGGATTAGAAAGGAAAGAAGTACTAAAGCATTCTGTAGAAAACATTTGCAAGAAATTTACTCAAAGTCATATGTCTGTTGTTTTGATTAAGTGACTTTGTTTATGTTTGATTTGTTCTTTTGTGTTGTCCTATTAGATGACTCATGAATGTTATGTGCTGGCCAGACGGCTAGCTTTTTACATATATACTATCTTTGCTCATTTTCTTTAATTTGTTTTCCTTTTATGTTATATTTTTGGCTAGGTGGTTATAAATTTGTCATGGTATTTTCATGATTTGAGATATGTATGTATGTTTGTGTGTCTATAGACCACTGTATTCATGCATGTTTGATAGCCATCGCATAGGTTCATGCAAGAGAAACACCCATTTGCATGGACGTGTAAGTGTGGCCTGGCAATGGCAAAGACAAAAATTTCATTAAGGTGTTCAACTGATCAGAAATTTTGTCAAGGATGTGCAAGATTCAATATCTAATATATATATATATATATATAGAGAGAGAGAGAGAGAGAGTACAACCTTTATAGAGCATATATATAGAGGTAAAAAAATTTACCCATGCACCTCCACTACTGCTCTTTGCTATATGTGACTACACCACTAGTATTTTGGTGGAAGGGGCGAAGGTGGAGGGGGGGCATGCATTACATTTCAGGCATAGAGCTACACTTTTGCTTATGGATTTGATGGAATATAGTAGTCTTAATATACATCTTATATAAATGAGTTTGTTCCAAACTTTATTCTCATGGATTTGATGGAATATAGTAGTCTTAATCTACATCTCACATAAATAAATTTATTCAAAGTCTCTAGTGGTATATATATAATAGGGGTAAGAAATGGTTTCACGATTTCTTAACATATGTCAAATGTTTAGTGGATAGGGATATTCAATATTTGTGAAAGTGGAGGATGTAGTAACAAATACCTGTGTTTTGCAATAGTTTGACGTGCCAATATATATTGAAGTGGAGAACATACATATGGTTTTGGTTAGGTGATTTCTTTTCATATACATATATAATAACAAGTACCTATGTTTTAAACATAGTTTCACCGTTATTGAAGAAAAAAAAAAGTTTGTAACTCCATTTCATTTACTCAGACTCTCAAATTAAGGTTCAAGTCATGATCATAAATGAGAACTAATTATGTTTTAATTATATTGAAAGTAAGTGTTATGCATATGATGATTGATAGGATGTGATTCTGTGTTTAGACAGTACTGCATGTTGATGATCGTTCCGTTGATTAGTTCATGGGAAAATGGGTAATTGCGCACAGTAGTTTGAAGTTATGATTCCCATGAGTATTACTCTCTTCGTCTCAAATTATTTGTCATTTTATAGGTAAGTTTGAAATTAAATTCATCATTTTATCCTATTTGATTCTTAGTAGTAATTGCTTGAGCAAATATTTATTGAAGAAACGCCTTCATGTCTTCTTAAACTTAGTATTGATTTAAACTATGTCACATAAATCAAAACGGATGGAGTATCGAATAGTTTATATATATGATCTCGTATCCAAATATATGTGGCGACGTTTTAATATTAAAAACAAAAAGAAAAAAAAATTAACTTTTGAAACTTATAATTTGCGATAAATTAAAATACTTGTGTGGCTATAAATTATTTCATTAAATGATAAATCAAAATGGAGTTATTTTTAAATAATTAACACAAACTAAAAACAAGTATGTGACATAAATTACATTATCGCAAAGAATATTACAGCTGAATCTTATATTACACCCATCGAGAACGGCAAACTGACCATATGAAGAGAGGAAAAGATGATTTTGTAGCTCTGTATAAATTTATTTTTTAATTTTACTTTCTGTTACACGTAAATATTTGTAGCTCTTTATAAATTACACCCTTATATACATATATATATATATATATTTCGTCCCATTTTATGTGTCCTAATTTGACCGAGTACGAAATTTAAAAAATAAGGAAAAACTTTATAATGTTTATCAAATTATCCTTTATTGAAAAAAGAAATAACCACAACATCTAACCAATACCATCTTACCATAAGAACTTCTATAACAGACTAAGATGATACACTGCCCGAAAATCGAGTATCTAAGGCCAAAGGCCGCGGCAAAACTAAAGACAACACTGAAATCCCACTACATAAAACTTACGAACCTAAGGAACTCTCGACATACTACTCCTTCTAATAGAGTAGGATTAATAAGGATAAAAGAGTAATTGTATCTTTAAAAAATAGAGTATGATTAATAAGGATAAAAGAGTAATTGTGCTTTTAAAAAGTTATAAAATAAGAAAATAAGTCATTTTTTTTAAACGGACCAAAAAGAAGAGTAGGTTACCTAAAATAGGACAAGAAGAGTATATATTTTGGTAAATAAACCTTCATTTATCATTATGTGAGAAAATTATAGTTCAATGAATCAAAACTTTGCACTGCCAAGCCGAATAAGCCCCAGTTGATGCTTTACCTTTTATTTCACTTAAACATATTCACTATAAGTACTCAATTCTACCTGGGATAGAAATTCAAGCGCTCCACATATTTTGCTAGTTTGGAGAAGATGTTGAGTCTGAACTTTCCTGGATGATCTTCTTTAGTATAATATTTGGGGATCTTTGTCTTTTCTGAAACATCACAGTATTTCTCTTGATCCACACAGGATGTATAGTAGCAGCCAGCACTATCTTGATCACTACAGCTCCATTACTATTACCTTTACAATATTTTATAGCCCACATCAGTTCCTTTTGCCAATTCAAACAACTCCATTGTATACCTTGTTGTGTTGATAATTTTTTTTAGATCCATTTAAATATTCTCTATTGGTACAAATGTATTATGATTTAATTTTTCTCCTTGCAGAAAGGACAAGATAAATCAGTTTATGTTCGTTTACACACATAGAGACATTTATATATATTGGTAAATAAATCTTGATTCATCACCAATTGAGAAAATTACAGTTCAATAAACCAAAACTTTGCACTGCCAAACTAGACAAGCTCCAGTTGGGTGCTTTACCTTTCATTTCACTTAAACATATTAACTATAAGCACTCAATTCTAGCTGGGATAGAAATTCAAGCGCTCCACATATTTTACTAGTTTGGAGAATATGCTGAGTCTGAACAATGCTTCCTGGATGATTATCTTTAGTATAATATTTGAGGATCTTTGTCTCTTCTGAAACATCACAGTATGTCTCTCGATCCACATAGCCAACACTATCTTGAACACTGCAGCTCATTACTATTGCCTTTACAATATCTCATAGCCCATATCAGTTCCTCTTGCCAATTCAAACAACTCCATTGTATACCTTGTCGTGTTAACAATTTTTTCAGATCGACTCAAATATTCTCTATTGGTACAAGTGCATTATGATTTCATTTTTCTCCTTGCAGAAAGGACAAAACAAATCAGTTTATGTTGGTACACACATACATTGGTAAATAAATCTTGATTTATCAACAATTAAGAAAATTACAGTTCAATGAATCAAAACTTTGCACTGCCAAACTGGACAAGCCCTAGTTGGGTGCTTTACCTTTCATTCCACTTAAACATATTCACTATAAGTACTCAATCTAGCTGGGATAAAAATTGAAATGCTCCATATATTTTGCTAGTTTGGAAAATATTCCGAGTCTGAACAATGCTTCCTGGATGATCATCTTTTGTATAATATTTGGGAACCTTTATCCTTCTAAAAGATTACAGTATTCCTTTCGATCCATATATGGTATATAGCAACAACCAATACTATCTTGAACATTGAAGCTCCTTTACTATTGCTTTTACAGTACCTCGTAGCCTACATCAGTTCTTCTTGCCAATTCAAATAATTCCGTTGTATATCTTGCCATGTTAACAATTTTTTTCAAATCGATTCAGATATACTACCGTGGAAGAACAAATGCATTATAGTTTCGTTTTCCTCCTTGTAGAAAGGACAAAACAAATCAATTGTTACTCCGGGAATATGTTCTCATAAAATCTTTCGCCAATCTAACGTAGTTAGCGAGCAATTCCAGTTCGCGATAGAGAACAAGACAACAAACAAGCGTACTTTTATTTGCTTCTTCTCCACCCCGTCTTTCTAACCTATCCTTAGTAGCCAATCTTCCCAATATAGCAAGCCTTAATATAAATATCCACTTAGGAAACTTTTCTTAATACATATAACTTTCCTCCGTTGGACTTTTGGGAAGACCCTTAGCATCCTCTTGTAAACTTCTCTCACAGAGAACTTGTCAGCTTGAGCAATATAATAACTTTTTTTATTCTATTTAATTTATAAATAGACATATAAGATCATTTTCTCGACAGAGAAGAGGACAACTTATTGATCAAAAGAGAAGGAAAAGAACACGATCCCTTTTGGTCCAAATTGTTCGTTACTTTACGACTTACATGTTTCTTTTTGTTCCAATTGCTTTAATTTATGTTGCTTTAAACATAGTTTGATTAATTAAAATTTGACCATCTTGAAATGTTCTTCCAGAATTAATTAATTCTTCAAGGAGAAGAATTATTTTACTTGTAAAATTAATTTTCATGTAGATATTTTAAGTTTTAGTCAATATGGAACTACAATATTTAGGTCACAAAATACAAGTTAAAAAAAAATGCATTTCAATATACAAAGATTTTGAAAAATTAAATTCGATATTATAATTCAAGTGAAATTAGAATAAAAGCTGATTTTAAATAGGATACAAAGACGTTTAATTACTGAATTTCAATCAAAAGCAAAGTCTATTATAATCCTAGAGGAGCTAACAAGTGTTGGTTGGATAACAAATTTTTTTCTTTTTTAATTAAAAATTTCGAGTTTAAATTTAAATATAAAAAAAAAATTAGAAATTACGCAACACGAATTTAAATTAATTGAGTCTCAACTCATTTCTTACCCAATGTGATATCAGATTCTCAGCCCTGGTTATTTTTGAGAAAAATTGGATCACAAAATCTATTGTAATTTTTAAAACTACTGAATTCTAAGGTAAGAAAAGTTCTTAACTCCTGCTTATTTTGATATATTTATTCTTAAGCTGATGATTTATTAAAAATAACTTTTTTATTTTTCAAAATACGTGTAAAGTCAACATATCTTTGTAGAACTTCACTATTGTTATTTAATACTTTTTTAAAAAATAAATATAAATTAAAATTAAAATTATTAAATTTAATCAAATTTGAAACTGACGCTCTCCGTCCGCCCATCACATCACTACTCTCAAAAAGATTGAATTGTTTAGGCATGAAAATAACGTTGGAGGTTGAAAAAACGGCTGGTGGACGAAAGTATCTAGAAATTGTATAATAAAATTTATATTATTACCCCACAAGATTGCATGCATTCAAAATTGGATGAGCCACTCATAATTGCACCTCTCATATTTAAAATTTGGTGATAGATTTGAAATAATAGCATATTCAACAAGGAAAGTTTGAAGAAAATAAAATATATATTAATTTTATTTTTACCTTGAGGATTATAAAAAAAAAGAGATAAATTACATCAAATTAATAATTTGAGTTAAATTGAAAAATAAAAATTAATTGGAATTCTGTTAGGTATTAAAGAAAAGAGTCAGACCATAAGTGTTTTGGTTAATATTAACTTTAAAAAATCAATTCGAAATGAAATTATTTGGACATTATCGTAATTCATAAATTATGTCATATCATAATATAAAATATACAATCTTTTTTAATTATACATATTATCTTCATCTAAAACAAGTCAGAGGATGTTCGACAACCTATTCTGGTTAAATCGTATATTTAAAAGAGGCAATATATTTTAGGTATTTGACTTATCTATGTTATATATATCTGAAAATATATACACAAAAACTTTCGAAATTTGAATTGAAGGTGTCCAATTGAAATACTTTATTATTGTTCAGATGCCTAATTGAAACAAATAGAGTATTTAAATGAAATACATTGACTGATCTGAGAAACTATCGATGTATCAAGCCAATCGTTTAGGTAGAATCGGGTTAATAAATTGGTAAATTACATAAGAACACACTATTATAGGTGTCCATTACTCTTCATACTCTTCATACCACTAGTTTTCAAAATATATTTCATACCATTTTTTATGTGCAATACATATAAAGGGTCAAGGTACATACATAGGGTTGTGATATGTACATAACTTAGGTGCAATACATAACTCAAGAAACGCACCAGATACATACGAAGGGTCGCGAATACATAATTTGAGCGCGATACATAACTCAAGTAACCCCGCAAATATATACGTATACATGTTAAAATCATTCAGGCACATAGTCAAACATACAATATATTTTGTAATCACGATAAATGCGATATATCATGAGTTATATATATCGCCTAAGTTATGTATCTCGACCCTTTGTATGTATCGAACCTAAAAAGTGGTATATTCTATAATTTTTTGAAACTAATAAAACAAAATATAAATATAATACGGATAATTGGTTAATTATATTATTTATCCTTAACAAACTCCAATTTCAAACTCAGCCATAGAAAATTGAATTGTGCCCCATCCTACTCTATCTACTCCCTACGTTTACAAATTGCAAGCAAACGTAACTCCAAATATGGAGCACGAAAGCAAATATCTTTTTGGAATATATGCAAGTTAGGCAAATATAAATAACTTAGCTAATTTATATATTACGATAAATCGTATATTAATTCATCATGGGACGTAGAAGGCTCTATCAGTTATTTAGCTGCAGTGTTCCGATCAATTTTTATACGTCTCAATTGATCGTAAGAAATATTTATTATCTTTCTACTAAATGAGTGCTGAATAGTTCTATTCTAATAGTTGAATAGAACTTAGTGCCTTACTTACTGCTTGTTACTAATTTTTATGAAGTAAAAATGTTTATTATTTAGTTAGTTAGTAGAATCTTCCCTAAGGGTCGAATCTTAGTTGTTCGGATTTTAATTACTAAGTATAGTTTTAATATTATAAAATATCTTAAAATTTATGTAAAAGGAAAGGTCGCCCTATTCACCATTATTATCAATTATCGTTGCTTTTGCTCATATTATCAATTACTATAACCCACCACCTCTGACCATAACCATAACTATTACAATCAATTTTTACCATTACTAGTCATTCTTTACAACCATCATCTTTAACCACCGTTAAAACTATAATAACCACCAATCGCGATTGTATATCATCAATCGCCATAATCAAAATTGACCACTATCATTATCTACCTCTATCAACCGCCACAATAATCCGCCATCTGAACCAATTACCAACATCAAATATTGCAATTAGTAATCATCACCATTATCTACTATTACAAACCATTATTAGCTAATGTCGTCCTCAATATTCATAACCAATATCACCAGTTATTAGTATCACTGGCCGTTATATAATTTTTGTAAAATATATTTTATTGGTATATGTAGTCTTATAATTTTATTATTTTTAAATAAAAACAAGCTTTTAATCTTAATAGAATCCAAATTTTAGTATAATATCTTAATATTGATATATACATATTTAAATTCAGACTTCTGCATATCTTAATATTCATGTATTTAAATTCGGACCAATAAGTACGTAACACGA
>JBDJHY010000116.1:18828514-18843868 GCA_039654485.1 Withania somnifera | reverse complement strand
GTTTTTCATTTTTCTCAGTAATTTTTACTGTGTTTTAATTTGATTTTTTTTTTTAATTTTCTTTTTGTTACTCTCAAAAACTTTATTATGTTTTATATTTCTTCTGTACTCAACGAGAAATGTATCTGTTTAAGTGAATTTACTTTTCTGTCCTTTACTTTAATTGTACCTTCCAAACCCACATAATTCCTTAACCGTAATTTCACCTTTTGCCCTTTTTAGTCTCCTTTTTTTTATTTTTATAATTGTGTGGTGACGTGGCATGTTGTAGATTTAGATTGGGAAAACGGACGGCTGAGATGAATTATCATCACTCACGTCGAATCTTAACGCTTGACGAGTCATCACGCAAGAGAAAAGACCGAGACACGTTTTATTCCTCACCAAGACCGTCCAATCCACTAACGTCCGTTAGTAATGCTGGCGTCAGCCACCTTACGACGTCGTTTAGCAAACCCGAGCCGAACCATTCTAAAATGCCCAATCCAATTTTAGCCGGGTACATGGCTTATGAGTATTTGACGAAAGGGACTTTATTGGGTCAGAAATTTGACCCGGCTCGAGCTAAAGCTGTTCCGGTAAACACTTTACCTGAGCCGAAGAAGAGGAAGCCCAGCCTCGAAGAAGCTGAAAAATCGAAGCTGAAGTCGAAGAATGAGAGTTATGTTGAAGTGGCTAGTTTGTTGAGGAGCGATGTGACCCACATTCCTGGTATTGTCAATCCTACGCAGCTGGCTCAGTGGATTCAGATGGGACACCACATATAATAATATTTTTTATTAAAAAAAAAAAAAGCCGGAGGCGTGACACGTGGCAAGTTTTGATTGGTTGAAGATTTGTGTAAGAATTGTAAAACCGAAGCTTTGGATTTTGGCTTAGAAAGGAAAGACGTACTGAACCATAGAAAAATGATGGATATGTTTGTTGTTGTTTTTGATGAATGACTTTTGTTTATGTTGTTATATTAGACGACTCATGAATGTTATGTGCTGGCTAGAGGGCTAGCTTTTTTCATATAATACACTATCTTGTTCATTTGTTGATCTTTTGTTTCCTATATTAGGTTGTTAACTTGTTATTAATTTTGTCATGATTTGGGATAGCTATGTCGACCACTGTATTCATGCAAGAGAACACCCATTTGCATGGACGTGTACACGTCTTTTGGCTGTGGTGTTCGAATGACAAATAAGTGTATTTCTAGTAGTAGACTATTTCTAGAGTCTGTGGTCTTATCCCCAAATGTTAGTATAGAAAAACAGAAGTTAGTCCATTTCATTCACTTAAGAGTCTCAAACTAAGGTTTAACTTATGCATAGGATGTGGAATTCTGTGTTTAGACAATAATACTTTCATGTTATTGATCGTTCCATTGATTAGTTAATGGGAAAATGTTGCTAATTGCTTATAGTAGTTTGAAGTTATGATTCCCATGATTATTACTGCCTCTCTCTCAATGTATTGTTTTCTTAAGAAGCGTGTATAAGAGAAATTGATTCTCTTTTTATTCACCTTATATATAGATGGGAATACTTTTCTTACTAAGAAGAATGAAACTTTTAGATTGAAAGCAATTGATTTTTCACTTTCAAGTTTACAAGTTTTTTGTAATTGCACACAAATGCTAAAGTATAGTATGGCTACAAATACAAGTTTTATAGCTATATACGTATTAGATCACAAGTTTTGAAAAAAAAAAAAAAACAAAAAATTCTTTCTTAAACTACTTATTGATTTATACTATGTCACTTGAATTAAAATGGGTGGACTATCAATAGTTTATATATATATTTCTATCCAAATTTATGTGGTAATATTTGAATATTGAAAATGAAAAGAAAAAGTGACTTTTGAAAATTATAATTTGAGATAAATTAAGATTTGATTTTGTAGTCCTTTATAAACTTATTTTCTAATTTTATGTTCTTTTATACTTTGAGAGATTTAACAATGTCATTTTGTTTTCTTCAATTTATAAATAATTATAAAAGATCATTTTCTTTTGTCAAACTTGTTGATCAAAAGAGAAAAGGAAAATGGACAAAGAACTCGATCCCTTTTGGTCCAAATTGTTCGTCACTTTACGTGTTTCTTTTGTCTCAATTGATTTAATTTATGTTGCTTTAACATAGTTGGATTAATTATGGTTTGACCATCTTGAATTAATCTTTATTTTAGAATTGTTTTACTTGTAATAAATCTTAATTCTTTGAACAAGCAAAGCTTTAATATTCCCTAAGACAATAAAATATTTAAAAAATCATAATCGAATATTATAATTCAAAGTGAAATAACTAATATAAAGTGAAAATAGATTAAAAATCGATTTTAAATAGGATACAACAACCTTTAATTAGTTCAGCTCAATTTGGATGCAAACTGAACTTCATTCACAAGCAAGGCCCCTATAATATAATTTATTTGCCTGTAATTAAAGAGTTAGAGTTTAAGTTTGGTATGAAAAAAATATTAAAAATTACATACATAGTGCCAATATAAATTAATTGGTGCCTCAAATCCATTTCTTGCCCAAAAGCAAAGCATTTTCTTCATTCTAGAATTTAAACCTAAAACTAGTTCTCATTAATAGTGAGAGAAACTTGTACATTCATCCCATCATATGATCTTTGAAGGTAAGTCCTCAAGAAGTACTAAAAAAGGTGCTAATGGCGGTGGGACTCCTTCGGGTAATAAGAAGCTTAAAAAATGAAGCTCATTTTTTTGAACTGTATTCGTATCGAAGAGATGCGACAAAGTGTTCGGATCATTGTGCAATGTCTTAATCAAATGCCTAGTGGACAAACCGATTCGAGGAATTTCTGACACAAGATTTAACTACTAGATTGATACTTTTAACGCAATTATGTTTTCAATTTCGATACTACTGCAGTTAGCGATAGAATCAGAGTTTAACGCTTATAAATTTTAAATTTTTTGAAAGAAAAAAGCTTAGTACACCAAAATCATCACTAGGCACTAAGTCATTGAAAAGGCCCTACCAAAAAAGCTATTAACTCTAGAACTATTTTAATATACTTCATATCCTTGTGTCAAGGATTTATAAAAAATAATATCTTTATTTTTTAAAATTGTATAAAATATATTATTATAATTTAATAAAACTTTTAAATAAATATAAAATTAAAATTAAAATTAAAATTAAAATTAAAATTAAAATTATTGAGTTCGATTATATTTATCCGCCCGTTATAACACTACTCTCAAAAACTATAATAATAAAATTATTTAGGCATGAAGTGAACGTTGGAGGTTGAGGAAATGTGGCACATACAGATTGAAAAATTGGCTGGTGGAAGAAAATATCTAAAATTAGTATATTATTAACCCACAAGCTTCCATGCATTCAAAATTCTCCCTTATTACAAATTCAAAAGCCACTCATAATTGCACTTCTCTAAATACTCAAATAATAATAAGATATTCAATACAGTTCGAAAAAAAAATCAAAATTAATTTTTTATTTTTATTTATTAATTAAATTTGTATTTCGTTATCCATTGAGTTAATATACCTTTTCTATTATAGTATTTAACAAATATACCCTCCCATTTAACATTTTTCACAAATCAATCCAATTACCCGTGCCTTTGTAAATTTTGACCCGGCCCGCTGAAACCTTGAACTCTCTCCTCGTCGCCGTTGTCAATGGCGGAGACTTTACACACCATGTACTACTCAATTGGCGGCGTCTTGCCGGAAATCGGTGACGACCCAACATGAACAACCGTTACGTTATATTGCAAAACTCTTCTAAATGAATTGTCGAAACAGCCTGATTTACACTAGTGAAGAGTTCGTCCGTTTGGTAATTTTAAAAGGCATCCATTTTAAATGGGTTGAAATCAACGATTGAGGGGTAATTTGGGGAAAATGTTAAATAGGACGATATATATATGTCAAGTTTCGTAAGAGCGAGCATATAAATAACTCAATAGTATAATGAAAAATAAGTTTAATTAATAAATAAAAATAAAGGAATAATTTTGACCCAATTTAAAATTTAAAAAAGAAAATAAAGTAAAAATATATTTTACTTTTATGTTTAGGGGTGTAAAAAGAAAGCGACAAATTATGTCAAATCAATAATTCAAAGTCAAAAAAAAAAAAAAAATCAAGGATACTTTTGTTTGGTAATGAAAAAAAAAGAAGGTCTCATATAAGTGCTTTGGTTTAATATTTACTTTAAAAATAGTCAATTTGAAAGTAAATATTATCATAATTCATAAATTATGACATATTATAATATACAATGTGTTAGCTTTTTTAGTTATATACATTATCTTCATCGAAACAATTCAGAAGACATTCTACGACTTATTTAGGTTAAATCCTATGTTTAGAAAAAAAAGTCATATTTTAAATAGGTGGCTTATCTATGTTATATATATTTAAAAATAAAATGTGCACAAAAATCTTTAAAATTAAAATGGAAAGTATTCGATTAAATACTTTACCATTATTGAGATGCTTAATTGAAATACACATAGCATCTAAATAAAGTTTGTTGACTAATTTGAGAAACTATCAATGTTATCCCAATTTATTTAGACAGATCATGTTCATAAATTCCAAATTAACTATAGGAAATTGAATTGTGGCCCATCCTACTCAAATTGTGAGCAAATGCAACCCCAAATATGGAACACGAAAGCAAATTTTTTTGGAATATATATGCAAGTTAGGCAAGTATTCCACGTATAAATATCTTATAGATTACGATATTATCGTATATAGATATTTATCACGGGATGTAAAATATGATATTTGATTTTTTTTTATTACTAAATATGATATTTCTATCAATTTTTATACATCTCGATTAATTACATGAAAAATATACTATTTTTTTTACTAAAATAAGTATCAAATAGTTCTATTTATCAAGATTGAGATAGAGCTTATCATAGATAGAATAGTGTTTGATGAATATTTTGAGTACTAAAAATTGATTTTAAGGTTTAGGAAAAATAGTAATTTTGGTCTTTTAAGTTATTGTGTCATTGTCCTTTTGGTCTTTGTATTATATGTAGGGCATTTAACGTTTAATTAATTAAAATATATTATTTTAGTCTCTAAAGCTAATAGAGATTAAAAAATTATCAAAATTACTGCTATCTTTTTTTTAAAAAAATAATTTAAATAAATAATATTAATTAATAGAATAGCAAAACCATGAAAGAGGGGCATTTCTAATTACTTCTTTCAAATCTTTGTTTTTATTAATACACATATAAAAAAATTATATAAATTTGTCTACGTAGCTTTTATTCTTGCCCTCACAAGTTTTCTTCCTTTCGAATAGACATATTATGGTTCTTATCTAAAACTTCTAATTTTTTAAAGTAATACGATAAGTAAGAGGAATGTTTATACGATGCTTCACAGTTTAAAATTCAGTAATTATGGCTTGGCAATTACTGCTAGCATAACGTGCTTTTCAAAAACTCTTTTTTTTTAAAAAAAATTGTGTTTTAGTTTTATGCTCTATGTTAACTTTTAGCATTTGTTAGTTCTAGGGACTAAAATAATATATTTTAATTAATCAACTATCATAAATGCACACAAGGACTAAAATTGCAACAAGGTAATAATTTGAGGACAAAAATTATTATTTTTCTTAATGTTTAAGAGTCTATTATATATTAAGATATTTATTTAAAAATTTATAAAAATAATTCGCCTTATTCATCTCTATTTTTATCGCCACCAATTATCATCATTATTGCCCACTGTCATCAACTATCATCATTCCCCACCCACATGCCATCCTTAGCCACAACAACAATCACTTCAATCGGTAGTCACCGGCCACTGCTAGACACCCTTGACGATCCCCTCAACTATTATTGCAACCATAATAGCTCAATTATTGTTATACATCATCAACCACCATACATATTAATGCTAATTATTAATGCTGCCTCAACAAACTATTGATGTTAATTATTAATGCTAGTAATCTTCACCATTAGCTATTATTGTGAAGCCGTCATTAGTTGATATCATCCCCGATATTCATAAAAACATCATTAATTATTATCACTACTAATGTAAATGTCAGATAATATTTATAAATATGTTTATGTGTGTAGTATTAACTTAATTTTTTATTAAAATTATATTTAATTAATTTTTAATTAAGATAAGCTTTATAAATTCATGTAATGGAGAAACAAACAATTTTGGTAGTATTCAAATTCTAATATGGTATCTTAATATTTAATATATGTATATTTAAATTGAGATATCTGAATTTTAATATATATTTTAATATTTAAATACATATATTTTAATATGTATGTAACACGCAACCAAAATTAGTGGAACATTAACTACCATAATCTTAATGCAAGTTGGGCAGTTAAGTATATCCAATCATAAATATCTTAACTAATTTATAAATATTTTAACTAATTTATAGATTACAATACCGTGTACGGATAAGATGTAAAGGACATCTAAGTTTCCTATTAATTTATCCACATTTTATGTGTGTTAATTATAACCACAAATATTTTTGATACGTTTTTTTATAGGAAAGTGAAAAACGTGTTTAAACAAAAAGAAGTTAATAGAGATTAATGAATATTCTATTTTTTTAAATATAAATTGATGCTTGTGATTACATGTTGTTACGAACATTTAGATGACATGATCGTAAAAAAATTAACTGGTCCAATAAATCAATAACAGTAGTGATTAGATATTTTTTAATATAATCTTTCCATATTGTGCGAATCATAGTATCGATCTTGAGTTTTTTTTTTAAAAAAAAAAAATTAAAATAAGGACATATTTTACAAGCTTTAATTTATGTGCCAAATTTTAAAAATTGGATCTCAAACTTTGAAAAATGAAATTTTACCTTTAAGGTTAATTTGAAATGTTAAAATCAAAATCTCAAAATGAAGTTAAAGTAGTTTTATTCAAATATCATAAACAACCCAAATTTTAAATGAAAACTTTAAATTTGGATCAATATTCCTAAATATTGGTGAATTTTATATTGTTAGAAAAACTTATTTCAGAAACACATAAATACTTTTAATTCAATCTCACATGGTGAAATATAATGTTCATTTGAACTTAATAATTTTGACTCAAAATCAATTTAGGTGTCATAAAATCACCCAAATTTACGTGTCACATATTTTAAAGTAATATGTGTTGATGCACAACTAACTTGAGATTATACATAAAAGGTAGGGCTCCTAATTATTCTAGTGTATAACGGATGACACTGTCCTTTAGTTAATTGGAGACTTGGAATTCGAATCTTAAACCGGAAAAAGTTCTGAATGCTTCTCCCAAAATTAGATTTAGCTCTAGGTGGTGATTAAATCTGAAATAATCAAACTTTATAGCGGACACTAAATAAATAAATAAAAAAAAGTGGGGAATAAAACACTTGTTATTACATGTCACAAGTGAAAGTATAATGATACATTCAATTAAGATATTCTAACAGATCAATAAATAATAGACTCGATAATAAGAAAATGTTGCTAACTTATTGTGATCACGAGTCATTTCTCTTTCTTTTTTATTTTTTAATACTTTGTTCCTTGTTTTTATTGCAACTGAAAGACAAAAACTTGACAACCTTAGAAATTATTTATCATTAATGTTTTAATTTTATCCTTAAATTCACAGAATTTTAGCTTATATGTGACTAGTCAATCTTGTTTTAAAAATTTTCATCAATTTATAAATACTATCATGTAAAATGAATGAGACGGATATCATTTTATGTGAGCATGTTCCAAAAATGTATAATTTAACTTCAATTAAATTAAATATATGCTGAAAAAAAAAATAAGATAAAATATTAAAACAGAGAATATTTTTATTGTATGGTACTCCGTTTGAATTCTCATTTATATTTATTGCTTACATATACTTCGTATATTTCACAACAATCAATAATATAGAAGCTTAATTGGCCTATTTAAATGATTGATTTAGCTAAGTTTTACAATAGATATTTTTTTTTTTGCTTAAAAAAACAAATAAGAAATCTAATTATTTTTTAAAAAGATATTTTGCTTCCTACCAAACAAAACCTTAATCAATTATATTTTTGTGGTATTTAGTTATACTACTGTTGAATTAACAATATTAAGAAAAGCAATCAGTACGTTGAAAGTCGGTGACAAAAAAATAGAACTTATTCCTAAGAAAAAAGAATGAATCTGAATAAGATTTTTTTAATATTCCAAAGTTGTGATTACTACTTTTGCATTTTATTTTGTGGAGCTCTTTGCTTGTTCTAGTACTAGGATTTTGAAAATTTGTACTTTGGTTAAAGCAAGGACAATAATTATTCCCTATGGTCCCCCGTTATTTCATATCATGGTGTATTGCTTGTGCCTTTAATAAGTATGTTATTCTGGTTTTATTATTTTCTCCGATGCAGTAGTAGCTCTATTTTATGATGTAATACGACAAAGGACTTATTTCTTTGATGTAAGATTAAGAACGTCTCATCTTTGGGTAGGCACTTCCTATAAAAGGACAAAGGACTTATTGCGATTACCCATAAAATAACTTGGGATATGTCTGTCTCATCACTGACATTTGTCAAGCAGCTCAGAAAGTGGACTACGACTTTTCTCTATAAATGATGCACTTTAAACCAAACATTCAAGAACTTGCTAATGCACTATCCATCAGAATTTCCTATACAAAACCTACTTATTACAATTACCATCTCTGTCCTTTTTGAGGTATTAACAACGTTGAAGATAGATCGTTAATCGTGTCCCCAAAGTTTGAAAGCATTTACACCTCCAAAAGTGACCACAAGAAGTTGGTTATGATAAATCAGGCTGGCTTTTTACTCTTTCTTTGGGAAGTTTTGGCGAGTGCATCGCAAATTTCTCTTCTGCGTTTGTTGTTGTTAAGGAGATTGCTGTTATTGATGTTGTTTGTTTTGATGCTCGCTGGGCTCTTTCCTTGTGCATGTAGCACATCTTGTACGAAGAATTTCAACTTCCATAATGTGGATTCACTCTGCATAAGGCTAATACGCGTGTCATGTAAACAACAGTAAGAGCTAGAAAGGCTGCACATATGAAATGATCATGACCGATGATATGACCTGAGCATTCATGTCGAGCTCCACTTCTGTTGCTGTTGCTTGGAAAGTAGGATCATTCTGTGCCACAATCAATAGTGCCTTATTAAGATCTTCAGGAGACAGCTTTGTGAGCGCATTTCCAAGTTTTTTCCTGTCTTCCGTTGACATCTTTCTGAAATATGTATTAGAAACTTAGTGACAAAACACAGCAGTAAACCTAAAACCAAATCACACAAAAACTAAATATATAAATATATCACATGTGCAACACACATCCAACCGATTTGTTATCGAGACTAGCCACATTCCCTCCCTAGCCTTATTGCATCAGGAGGATGAGTATGCCATACTAATGTATTGCATAGGCATATCTATGGCACAGATTCTGCTATGTTAGCGTTCCACCTTTGATTATTTTGCAGATAATATTTCTACCATTTACTTCAAATCTTTTTTTGATAAGTAATTATAAATTTTATAATAAGCAGTAGCATTAAGCCAGTGCATCAGTTGTAATAACAGAAAATGTAAATTCTCTACTGTGTCTAGTATAGCATCTGTATCTTGTACAATAACCGTGAGTTTGCACAAGAGCAAGCAAAACGTTACATCTAACTTTAAGGCTAAGAATGTTACTCCTATTGTCTTAAAATTTTTTGCTTATTCTTTCAAGCCAGACAGTCCGTGAAATCGCCTCAGATATAGCGCTGTTTGCTTTTAGATCATCCATAGTAACTATTAATACAGAATTGGCACCAGATAACCACCGGAATTTCCAACATAATAATCTTACTCTCCAAATAACAGACATGAACCAGGAGGCAAACAAGAAAAGCTTAATTGTCAAAACGTTGTCATTGAACAGGACCAATCACTGTTTACTTAAAATTCCCAGTCAATGCTTATCCATCTGTTTAACACTGGAAAAAGGTCATACAAGAGATTCTTCTTTAACTACTCAAATTGTTTTCTGTTAATATTGCAACTTATTGACAGGCATTACAACTACAGCGATCCCTATCCAGGCACAAGACTCCTCAAATTCATTTGTTTTCCATCTTCATAACTGGTCCAAGTTAGAATTACTTATCATATTTATTTCCAGTGTCAGACCATTTTGCTCACTATAATCATGTTCAAGGGGTTTTGACCAATTATTAGAACCATACATTGGGGGATTTTCTTAAAGAGACCCAACTTTCAAAAAGGAAAAAGTTCATACCACAAAAACATCTATCATCTTTCAGAAAAAAGAAATAAAATACATGGATCAATTTAGGTAATAGTTTGGATTCTGTCTAAGAATTATCCGGTAACCCCATTCTATGAGAAAAGGACGGACTACGAGTACAAGGTATATTTATAAGCGATCAGCTACTTCAACATTAACAAATGCACAACTTAACGGATGAGAGTTATTTGTTAAGGTTCTAACCTGCATTTCTGAAGCACCATTTCCCTGAGTTCTTCCAATTGCATGTCCACCTCATCAAGCTGAGTTCAAAAGATAAGTTATTATCTACACGGGGTCAAATTTAGTATGTGCCAAGAGAAAGATCCATAAACAGTCAGGCCAATATGACTGAACTTTTTTGCTTCTATAAAGGAATTTGAGCCTGACTACCTCAATACTTAAATCTTTTGCCATTTTAGCGTGAGCAGCCTCTTGAGCGAGCAGCATATCCTGTTGGGCTTCTGCTTCCTCTTCCTTCCGCCGCTTTTCCTACCAGCAGTAGTTCTATACATTAATGTCTCAATCCTTTACTTAAAAGTACAATTAATATCCTAATCTCATATAATCATATTTGATGGGAAATCTCATATAGCAAATTCTATGCTTAGAAGAAAATGATTCAATTACCTTTGCAATTTACATGAGATACTGACGAAAAAGAATACAGATATTACATGGATATGATCCCTACCTCTTCATCAACTTTGGGCAGAAGCTGCAACCATTTCTCCTCAAATTTGCCCAACAAGGTTTTCGCCATTACATGAACGTCATCCCTTTCCTCGTTGTATTTCATTGCATTCTTAAATATTAGCCTAACGTCTGCACATATCTCTCGGACATGCTTATAGCCAGAGCCATCCTTTGCTTCCATCTTGTTTTTGATAGTACTGAAGTCCATAGGCTTCTCAATAACCTAGAAAATCGCATGATGCATTAGCAGAAATAAAAGAATCATAGGATTTCTAAGGACATCATAGATACAATAAGTACACCGACAAAAATATTCAATGCCATTACCTCATAGTAATCGTGCAATCCAAGACCTTTGACATCGACTGGTTCCATAAAAGGTTCTGCCCACTTGTGCTGAGTGATCTGACAAATAGACTAAGGAGTGAGTAGAAATAAATTAACTGGAGCAAATATTAACTACATTCAATCTTAAATAAGATTCCCTTGAGTTGCGGGTCTATCGGAAACAACCTCTTCATTTTTGAGGAAGGGGTAAGGTTTGCATACACTCTACCCAGAGTACTGGGTATGCTGTTGTTATTGCTCTTAAACAAGGTGCATCACCAGAATACGCTAAGATTCCCTACCCTTATTTCTTTTACCATTATTTCCTTCTGTAAGAAGAAATGGACTAAAGAAAGTTACATAGATAGAGAAGGACGAAAGCTAAGACCAGCCAACAGAGATCTTTCAATGGGTAAATCAGTGAACTTACTCACACTAAGAGGTGAAATAAAGCGAGTGCATAATCAACAGCAGGACAAGTACAATGACATGTACTTTCATTGAAAAGGTACAGAGCGTACAACACCATTGGTGCCAAAAGATGAGTAAATGATGTGAGGAATTTCAAAACTGAGTATAATCTTACAGGTAATAGGAAATCACAGTGACACTAAGCATATTAACATCTCTTCAACACTCAGCACATTCTATTCAGTAACAATAGTCATTTTGGTTAAGAGGCTTCAATGCAACCTTATCGGGAACCCCAACATTTATCAGAAACTACTCCATTCTGCAAGTTCAGCATGTAGCACCATTTTCTCAAACCTTAACATTGCAGTTTTGCTTCAGGATACAGAATTATTTCATTTAACAATTGTTAGAAGCTTGAAGGTTAACAAAAGTTACTGCTTTAGTGGCATTACTAGCTTCAGACAGACCAAAAGGTGTCAAGACTCTGGGGAAAACGATGAGATTACCTGACGTAATATAGTACCAAATTGGCGCATAAGTTCTTGCATTCTCTTGGAACCAGCTGATTCTCTACGGGATGCATCCTGTTGCCGCCTTTTGAAGCTAGAAATCTGTTTCTCTTTGTCTTTCAGAACAGAGCCACCTCTGGGCGTGTTTGATTGTTTTTTACTAGTATTGGAATAGAAATGCTCAACATCATTCAATCTCTGCTCAAGCTGTTGATATAATAAACTTGTGACCAGATTATATTTAAGAGCAATGTATTCATGAAAACAGAAAAAAATAGAAACACATGAGCTATCAGTTCATAGATGCTGAGAGATTATTTTGCTATTGCAAATTCTGGGTGATATACCGTTTGTGTGTTGGTAGTAAAACATCAATAGCCTGGTGAGAATAACAATACCAAGAGAAATAACGTTTGTTGTATCTCTTATGATCTACGAGCAAAAGAATTCTAACAAAAATGATTTTTCTAAGAGCATTAAGAGTGAACCAAGAGGTGATCATTTATGGAAAAAATCAGAGGGAGCAATAGGCTGCTTCGCCACAGGCAAAAGCCAATGAACTGAAAATCAATACACTAAAATAGAGTACAATCGAACCTCTCTATAGTCTATAACGGCATCATTTGTTTGGATATTATTTGGCTGCTATAGCTAGATGTTATACGGAACTCATAACATAATATAATAAAAAAGTTGGTTCACAAGAAAACTTGGCCGTTCTAGTGAAATATTGTTATTGAGGATGGTTGTATAGAGTGGTCTGATTAAGTATAAGTGAAGAAAAGAGTATCAATTGGATTTAAGTAAAGCAAAGAATCATTTGAAATGTTGAATGGTGAGGGAATGCTGGGGCAGGAAGTGGCAACTACTCTTCGCTGCCATTTAGAAGAAAAAAGGGAAAGAAGATTAGCGTATCAAGCACATTTCCTGCCTAAGCTAAAGCAAAACAATTTAATAAGTAGAAACAGGGAAAAAGGTAAACTTTAGAAAAAACAGAAATCCTATGGGCCATGCTCATTCAATGGTAAATAGATTATGGTGTAAACTGTGTCATTCTTCTCACATCTCTGATCAAGCAAGTTCACGAATTCCCCAACACCCCCCCCCCCCCGGAACCCAAGCGTTGTGCAATACTTTATCTGTTTAACATGGTCTGGCTTCATTCCAATTGACCATGTTTTTCCCCATCTGTTTCACCATAACATATGACTCCAAGACAAGGTTTCAGAAACTCTGGAGATTATGCTTATGGACCCCTATATCTTCATTTTGCATGCTCTTGCCAAAGAATCTCGGTGAATACCCAAGTGTATCTTCTTATGTGCAGCAGATTATCAAAAGAATGAATGTTGCTCTATTCTGTTACATGTTATATTCTCAAGTTTATTCGAGTAATAAAGGAACTAGAGAGGTGCGATGGTTGATGGATAATCTCTTACCCTTGCACTTTCTCCTATTAGAAAGCAGCTTTTACACATAAAAAATTCTACATACAACAGCGCAACCATAATGTCGATCAGAATGAATACTTCTATCAAGTGGACAATTTGAATCATGTATCACTTTTCTGGATTGTGTATAATCTAGAACAACAACTACTGATACATCAACAAGTTCAGCTATATGGATCAGGCTAACATTATACAATTTTTTTTAAAAAAACATAGAAATAACATTTATTAACCACTGATTTACCACAGATAAGACACTAAAAATATGCTAGAAATAGAGTGTTAAGATCATGTGGAGAAAATATATGATAATGAGAAAAAGCAAAAATGCAAAGTACAATAGAGAAAAACAATCTAAAAAAATGTTCGACAGATTTACTATCGATTTGGGTGTCAAATACCATACAACAATCAAGTCTGCAATTTTCCTCAGCACCAATTTACCTGATCAACCTTCCCAACTATTTCATCAACACTTCGTCCGAAAGTTTCAGCAGAAGCAACATTTTCTTTCTCATTAAGCTCTTGTATCGGGATGTCAGGACCTGAGCCGTTTCTATTCTCCATCTGATTAAACAGGACATAAGCGTTATCTTAGCTAAAATTCATTGACTTTGTTTCAGCACAAAAAGAAACCTTAAACCCAAAATCTAGGGACACTAAACCACTTTAATAAGGTCACAAGATAAACCTTAATTGCAACAGCATTTTCACTACTTGATAACCGGTCATAATAAATAAGCTAAAACCTCACTGAATTCGCAAAATATTCACATGATTATGGATGTTTATAAGGATCCTAGATGACTTGAAATTTACACATTCTCATTTAATGGTCTAGTATTCTTTTTATCTTCTCTATGTAAGAATGTCAGGAAACCGATCACTTATTAACCTCTAAAGCAAAATAGTACATCGCACAATTTTGCAGATAATATAAATTGGAGAGTAAATGAAATACATACTCTTCCCATAGACTACATTTATACTCAAAGGCAGATAAGAACACCTCATAACTCCAGAAGCTATTATCATATAAGAAGTTAAAAATTTTGGTATTGCCTGCATATTTCAATAATAAAGCAGTGTAAAAGCAACCTATACACAAAGTAATGGAGCAATGCAAAAGTGAAAGATTATTGCTTCTCATTGTAGAATGTAAGTATGCAACTTAGATGAAGCGCACACTTGAACAATGAGACACAAAATAATCAAGAAAAACGTAGGACAGAAACAGGACTTATGCTATCTGTGTACTAGGACTCCACTTTAGGCACATTCCATGATGCGGAAAATGATCCAAGAGAAAAGCAAGACCGTAAACAGGACTTTATGCTATCTTTCCAGGACTAGTCCTCTTAAGCAACGCTTCAGTGTTCTCTTCCTTGTCTTACTCTTTTATGAGTTGCATTGAATCTTCTTCAACTCATGTTTCTTCAGTACTCTTAATTTGCTTCTTTCTTTTTTTTCTTTCGAAACAGTAAATATTATAGATGTTAAATCAGCACTAGGAAGGTGCTGCAACCACATCCAAACAACAGGGAACTTCCTGGATATATATACAAAAAATTCCAAATGACTCTTTGTACTTCTGTGTTCAAGTTGATGTTGGACCAAGGTTGGTTC
>JBDJHY010000116.1:18775211-18792569 GCA_039654485.1 Withania somnifera | reverse complement strand
TTATGATGGTCTTGGCTTTAATTCTCTCTCTCTCTTTCTTTCTTTCTTTATTTTATTCTTTCTGTTGTGTGTGTGCATGTTGTGTGTGGGGAGGGGGTGGGGTGGGGGGCAGATTGGGAGCATGGATATTAGAGTTTTTCCGTGAGTGCAATATGTTTACACTTCCTATCACCCCTTGTTACCTCTTTCTTTTGTTAATTCATTTCAGTATACTAGCTATCTAATATGTTCTTATTGTGCTAACGATTGATTAAGCAAAAAACTATTGTTTCTTCACTTAGCCATTGATGTATGGCCTAATTGCATGTTAAAACCTTCCAGCAGAAAAATTTGATAGTCGTGCTTGGAGTTGTAGTGATATGTTTGTAGTGTCTGGTTCTTGAAGTTTTGGTGAGGTGTGTTGCGTCGGTTTGATTGTTTTGAGTATAATTCTATGGTAGTCTTGTTTTGGTACTCTCTGTTATTTCCTGTATTATCTATTGATTCTATATTATGTCTTTTTTGGATTATTTTTGTCTTGTGCCCGTCTATCGAGAACAGTCTCTCTACCTCACCTCTAAGGTAGTGGTACAAACTGCGTTCACTCTACCTTCCCCAGACCCCCCTAGTGGGAGTATACTGAATTTGTTGTTGTTGTTGTTGTTGTATATTGTTACGTGTTTTCAACACGTGGAGGTTAAATTTTCTGAAACTGAAATTTCTCAGCATAGAACTGTGATCATAAAAGTTTTTACTACTAACATAAAGAATTGTTAAAGCTACAAGTCCTCAATTACTTTAATCAACTGTCCTACCTTGGCATTTTGATAGCTTTGTTTATGCTACACACAAAAGTTTAGATTTAATGTCCAGCCATTCATTCTTGTGGAATTACAATTGTGTTTTTTCAAGTTAGGACTAAAAGTTCATACCTTTGCATGCGTCTGAAAATTCCAAATAAATTGCCCTTGGTCAGTAACTCATGCTTTTATGCCAAATTTTCAGAATGATGAGTTCTCTGGGGACCCATCCTCGTATTTGCTCATTAGGAGGTCCAGAGCCTATTTTGAAGGAAAGAAGTTGCAAAATTTCATGTTTCCGTTATACAGATGCAGAATCTTCTTGGAAAGAATCATTTCCTTCAAAGGGTCAGAAGTTTAACAGCTGCCAACACCTAAATACTAGAAAATGCTGGTCAATTTTTTCTGCTGCAACTGGTGATGTAAATGATCCAGATGACTCAGAAGATAGTAAGAATCCTCCAGGAAATCAAAATGAATCTGTAAGTGAAAATGCCTTTGCTGGTGCAATTCCATGGTTTCTAAGCTATGCATGTCTCTGATTGTCTGAATGTCAAACAAGCATCCTAATTTTTAGTTTTCAGGTAAATAGTGAAATTTTAAGGGGTAATCTTGAAAGAATCGTCGGGCGGGATGACTCTGCTTTTAGTGGAATAGAACTTGCAGCTCTGATAAGGAATAAATATGGAAGGTCCTATGATGTTCAATTGATTAAGAAGGTACTTCCTTTTCTTATTGTTCTATCATTATTTCTGATTTATTTATAACTTAAATGTTTATTTGATTGACAGTAGAGATACGTGCAATTTCTCCAAAATTTCAATTTTCAAAAATTTATTGGTTGGTGTAATGCTGTTAATAACAAAAGGATAATGGTGGCAATCCCATGAAAAGTCCTTTAAAATAAAGTTCTTTTAATTAGGTTTTGAGTTTTCTGTATCCAATTTAGTACCTGTTACTCAGATGTCCACTTTTTATTTTTTGGTAAGCTCTTTAGATCAATTTGACCAATCAAACTGACAAGAGAAAGATCGTTCAAACAATTAACTATCCCAATTGATGTTGCAAGTTTTTTTTTGGCATTTGGATTTATAAACACCGTTTAGATGCTTAACTTGTATCTTTATATGTCCTTTATGTAGGAATTCATGGGAAAAAATCTTCTCGCATTAAATGTTATGTGGAAATACAGGGAGCAGGTGAGCTGATCTCTTTAGCATTCTTAGTGAGATTGGTTGTTCTCATTAAAATATTTCTACCAATTGATTTGACAAATACCTTAAAAGTGTTCCACAGTGTCAAGCACCCTAAATTTAGTTTCTGGATGTGAAGAATCACTTTTTGTATCTCTTACACCTTCCATGTGACATCGAGCTGTGGAAGTAGCCTTTGCAGAAATACAGGTTAAGGCTACATATAATAGACCCTTGAGGTTTGGCTCTTCCCCGGACCCGGCGTGTAGCTGGAGCTTAGTGTAGTTGGATGCCTTTTTGTACTTACCACTTGGGAGATCTCAGCACTCTGAAGACTCTGAACATCTTAAAGATTCAACTCTTCTTCGATATTCTATAATCACTAATCGTTGAAACCATGGCTGAAGTTCCTTGTTCTTCAGATACTTAAGAACTCATATCAAACAAACTAAATGTCACCAACAAAGTTTCATTTTGTCCTTCCCTACCATTGTTTTTTCATCTTGCTTTCTCATCATGATTGGGGTTGGGATTTTTGACGAAGCATACCAGAAGCATGATATCAGATGTGATGCTGCTGCACTTTCCTTTCTAGTCCTTGTCCCCGGGTTTTTAGAAGGTGAATATATCTTACAATACAGAAAGTGGAGTAGGTTAAAGGAGATTACTTGGAACGATATTGAACAGTTAACATTGACCTAATGACGGAGACATGAACTTCTAAATTTAGCTTAATAGATACTGCTGATACACCAGATGAGAGACAGACAGTAATTTTCTTGAGACGGAATGCTGAGTAGCCGACTACTTCTCTCCTGCAGCTGTCTCAAATACTTGGACTGACTCGGGTCTGTGATACTCAACACTATGTAATGATCAAGTAAAGAAAACGTCTAACTTAGAAACTAATGACTTTTTGGCTAGAAACAACTTAGTATGTTTGACAGACCTTTCTTTCTTCCCTTTTTCTGAAAATTGATTTTTAATTCCTTTGAAATCTGTTAAAGCACAATCCACAAATTGTAAGTGTCAGAATGTGTTGAAATTCAGTATAGTATTCTTAAAAATTACTGTGATTTCCATCTAATGTGCCTTCATGCTTCTGCTTTAAAGCGATCTTTTCCCCTAACTGAAGAAGAGTACCTACTGAGGCTAGATGATGTGGCAAACACATTGAAATGTTGGGGAGCTGTTTCGCATATTCGAAATAGCCTTGAGAAGTTGAAAGAGCGGCCTCGTATAGGGAAGGTAAATTTGTTCTAGCTGATACATGATGCTATCTTATACCTGCTCTATTCAAAACTTTTGATTAATATTAATTGCATAACCGGTAAATTGCATGAACAAACAGACCAGACAAATGCACGACCCATGTGTATCTTCCTGGAATTTACATGGTTAATTGCTTTGTGTATTTCACTTATACTTTTTTTTTTTTAAGAAATTCATATTATGATATCGACAAATCAGTTATAACGACCGGGGGCCTTGACGTAACCGGTAAAGTAGTTTCCTTGTGATCAAGAGGTCACGAGTTGGAGTCATTAAAAAAGACTCTTACAAAAATGCAAGATAAGGCTACGTACTAGACACTTGTGGTTCGGGCCTTCCACAGATCCTGCACATAACGGGAGTTTACTGCACTGGGTTGCCTTTTTTTATAGATCAGTTGTGGGGAAGGTTGGGGGAGTGGCTCATCCCATTTGCCATACTCCATGGCCCTAGTTTCCAATGCACCCTCAGTAGCTTTTGCTTAGACCATGTATCTTTGCTAAACAACTCACTATATTAGATTCCGAACCCAGTAAATTAGATGGGATGTGATAGAATTCCAAATCCGAACCCATCCTAGTTCCACCTCCTATACTATATGTAGGATTCCAACAATAAATAAGTAGTGGTGTCATTGTTTCATAGTCGGATTATGACATTATAAACCTCTATCCTAAGCTTATAAGAAAACTCTCGGATTTAAGCAATTGTGATGTTTATGAAGCACGTCTTTGAAGGAGGATATTTCAAATTTTGCATTCCAAAGGTTGTTATGAACTTTGAAGAGGAGCCTTGACGTAGCTGGTAAAGTTGTTGTCATGTGACTTGGAGGTCATTGGTTCGAGCCGTGGAAACAGCCTCTTGCAGAAATGCAGGGCAAGGTTGCTTACGTTAAATCCTTTAGGACCAGCCTTCCCAGACACCGCGCATAGCCAGAGCTTAGTGCGTTAGGCTGCCCTTTAAAGGTTTTTATGAACTTAAGATGACAGATATTGCGTCACTTGCGAATTATTCTGCCAGTCCAAAGTGAATGTTTATCTAACTATGCTTCCGATCTTGTTCTCTCGTGTTATATGCCACAGGCTGTGAGCATTTTCATTGATATGGACGAAACTGGAGGCCGTGCAAATGAATGGATTTACAAGTAGACTAATACATTACAGTCCCTCCCTGTTGATAGCTAGCAATACATAGGTAGATATAGTACGAAGTTGAAGAAACACTAGTATTCTTTATTAATTACTATTTCATTGTTGCAGACACAATTTTTTTTTGTATTGTTTGCATTTTATGGCAACCCCCTTTTCATATAATTTTGTTGTTCTCTTCTAACATATAGTATCTACACCATAGTTATGTGACAGCCTTTATTATTCAACTGAGATCACTTTGTTCTTTCTTGTATTGTATGTGACAAAGAATTTGCCATTTTCTTTTAGATTGTATTGTCTTGAGTTGAAGGTTTTTTGGAAACAACCTCTTTACCTGACTCATAGTAGTGGTATGGATTGTGTACACTCTACCCTCTCAGACCCAACTTTATGGAAATATACTGGGTAATGTTGTTGTTGTTGTTGTTGTTGTTGTTGTTATGTGACGGAATTTTTGCATGTATTTCGAATTCTTGTTGTACTAACCTTGCATTATAATCCTTGTATAATTTGTCTTCAATCCAAACGACAGCTAATATTCAGGTATATTAGATGCCAAGTATTCAGGTATATCCATTGCCTGCCAGTATACAGAAGTACAAACCATCAAATAGGTTGTGTCGGGGATATACTGTGGCTAGAAAGTTATTTCGTTTGCATTTTATTCAACGAGACCGGTTACCGGTTGGTAGTTCCTCATCGTGCATTGACTTACTCCTCATGGGGTTGATTAATGAGCTGCAGCAACTAATAGAGGTTATTTCCTCATATATAACACAAGAAACATAAGCAAAGCTGGCTGTGAGCACCACTATGCATATGTTTTCATGTCAATAGAGACACTAGGCTTTAATTCAAACTAGTTGGAATCCGCGGTATGAATCTTGCTACCCACTCTTCTTTAGTGGACTTGTCTCTTTTCATCATTAATTATTGTGTAAATAATCTTATGTAGTGAAGTGTCTCGCAAGTTCTGGCAAAAGAGGAGTGAATGAGTAGAACTAAGTTGAGGTTTTTAGATATTGAATATCGTCAAAATCTTTATAAATGCATATTTTTGTGAAAATTTTAATAACATTAGAAGTACAAGATAATAAGAAATATAGCTAAAGAAGATGGGGAAAGTGACATTTTATTGCTCTTCAAAACTGATACATTTAATTTATATACAAATGATTAAGTCAGAATGTCACAACCCAACTACGGGATCATACGAGTACTTATTCTATTCTTACTAGATACGAGAATCCTTACTGCCCAATCAATTTTTGATGCAAAAATTCTTGGAAAACGTTGTTATAATCACCGATTCAATTGAAAACTCACAAGCATATTTAATGTTTTCAAAAAACTTTACAATCTTTAACTCAACAAGATACGACACTTCTCAAGGACGTCCAGACATATATAAGAGCTTTTATAAAAATTAAAGCAGATGCTAAAGACACAACTTTCGCCGGAAATGACACACAAAAGTTGATGAAGAGTACTAGCCAACCAAACTAAGGAACTTCAAGTCAACCTCCAACGCACTTACATCCCCCAAAAAATATAGCAAAAGTAGTATCAGAACAAATCACACATACTGGTAGCCATTATCGGTCAACTAAGTTTGGTTCAGGCAATGCCACATAAGAATCACTAATGTCAGCAGACAGCCCAAACAACAATTACACCATGATCTTGTCCAAATATCCAAGCACATCAATGTCAGGCAATCAAAGTCTTATCTTTTCCCAATAGTCGTGACCAGCGGGGGACGCATCAGGGTCCATGTAACATACTTACGTAGTACTGAATCCATAATAATAATAATAATATCGTATCGTTGTGGTACTCGCTCCACAATAATAATAATAATAATAATAATAACAACAATAATAATAATAATAATAATAATAATAATAACAATAATAATCATCGATTGGATCAGAGTAACAAACATATTGAATTAGCCATTCTATTGATAGTTGATTCACCTTTTTTCTGGTGTGTAAAAAGGTAACCATTATATATTCTTCTATTAAATAATTATACAGTAATAAGAAACAAAGCAGCCACTATTTATTCTTTAAAAGTTACAGTTAATTCTGAAAGTTAAATATGAACTAGATAAGTTTAAATTATAATTTAAATATTTAAAAATTTAAAGAGATCGTTGAAGTAATTGATAAAGTTAATTTTATGTGACGAGGAGGCTATGAGTTTTAGCTTTGAAACAACCTCTTGCAGGATAACAGACCCTTTTGGCCCATCCTTCAAGGGCCTAATGCATAGCGAGAGGTTTAGTGTATTGGAATGTCCTTTTTTATATTTTAAATCTTCAAAAACTATAGAAAAATAGTATACTTAATCGCAATTCTTTCTCACATCAACATAACGAAAAAATATTCCTTAAAATATTGATAAAAATTAAGTTAGTTTAATTCTAAAAAAATGAAACATGACCAATATTATGGGACTGAAGGAGTACTATTAACTAAAGGTGTCGGGTTCGAGTCCTCCTGGATAAAGATCCACCTTTGTTAAGGAACACTTTACTCCTTAATATGGAATTTTCCAACGCAAAATCAAATTTAATTAAACTTCAATATGAATATCGAAGGTCAAACTCCAATTTAGTCTCTTTTTGGACAGCTTTCATTCCGTACCCCTCTATATATCTTTGTAAACTTTCTCTTGTTGTCTCTCATCCTTCTTCTTTTTCTCTTTGGAAAGAAAGAAATTAAAGAAAAAAAGAAAGAATGGTGAAGTTCTCTAAAGAACTAGAAGCACAACTAATACCAGAATGGAAAGACGCCTTTGTAAATTATTGGCAACTTAAAAAACAAGTTAAGAAAATCAAGATTTCAAGAAAACCAAAACATGTTCATCATCATGGAAATTCTTCTCTTATTCATGATTTTGGTCGATCCATTTTCGACACCATTCGTTGTTTCACCATTTCTGATCACAACCTTCATAAACCTGAAATTTCACAAGTATGTTCTTTTTCCCCTTGTATTTATTTTTTTTTTCTAGTTCTTTTTAGTGCTATTGTTTGAAAAAGAATCTGAGGGTCTAGTGGTACAGATTGCTACCCTTTTCAGGTCTCATTTATGGGAATATATTGGTTACGGTGTTATTATTGTTGAAAAAGAATGGTTAATGTGATGCATATATTGTATTCCATGGATGCACCACTAACATTATCAAATGTATATTCTTAATGTTGCTTTTCTTGCCACCTTTTTTCTCCTTCATGAAAATTGTTTTTGTTTCATTAAATTTTTATTACTCCTAACATTTTTTTTTGCATAATAAATTATAGAAAAGATGGGGGTTATTTATTAATCTTCATGTTGAAGTTCAAGTCACCTCAAAAATCAAGAAAATGTCGTGTTTTAATGAAACGGTTCTCTTTTTTTTCCTTTTTTGTTTCATGAAATTATCGTGAAGAGTTGAAACAAGTACAACAACCTGAAAAAAAAGGAGTCAAAATGACAATGACAATTTAATTATTATAAGGGGATTTTGTTAGAATCACTATTAGAAAATGTGGAACTAGCTATCGGAACTTTTGGTAATTCCTAGCTAAAACGCTCTTAATTAATTTAATCTTATGATAATTCATCGCTAATTCCTAGTTAAATGATATTAACATGATTTTTATTTTGTTTAGCAAAGAAATTCTATTCGTCTTTAATCAATAAAGTTATTAATAATAATGATCTCCATATTGGTATTAATATTATTATTATTATTTTCTTGGGTGAAATTGCTTGTTTATTGTAGGTGAAGAGCATAATGAAAGAAGGAGAAGATGAAGGGAAACAATTAGAAGAGCAAGAAGAAATGTATGAAACTGAAAATGAGCTTGTTCAGTTGTTTTCTGAAGAAGATGAGGTAATCCTAGTAACATTATAGGTATATAATACTATTAGAAAATTAATTCGGTTATAAAAAAAACAGAAATTAGCTATAAAAATCGTAAAATAAAAAATTATATATGTACGTAACTAATATTACATTTGTTGATAATCTCTCACTAATACACCTATCGACTTCTGTTGTTTTACAATATGAAAACTTTGTTCTAAGTCAGTCCTTTACTTAGCAGGCTTGGGACAATACGATAGAAATTGCCCGTCCCTAATTTTTATTCTTTCATTTTATGATGCATGTGTAGGTGAGACTAACTTTTTTTTTTTAATTATTTAGCGGCAATAGCTAATCCTGTATTTTTTTAAGTGAAATTACAAAGATACGGAGTAATGAAAATTTTAAAAATTATATTAATTTTGTGACTTTTAATTTTTGTATTTTTTTTTCGCATGTGTAGGTGAGACTATTTTTTGAGATGTTGGATGAGGAGCTAAAAAATGTAAACGATTTTTACAAGATTAAAGAGATTGAGTTTCTTGAAAGAGGAGATATTCTCAATAAACAGCTCCAGATATTATTAGACCTCAAGCAAATTCTCAGTGATAGGCGCCGAAAAACCCTCGGGTCGAGGTCCGGATCTGGTTTTTTCAATCGGATCCAATCATCATCCGACCGAAATTCTGATTTTTCTGGTGAGTTATCCAATTTTTCATAATTTTTCTTACCACAATTTTATTCAAGCAAATCATGTGATTTGTTAGAGACACAAGTTTATTTATTAGACTTCATGTGATGTTTGTGTATTTATAGAGAAATTTTAGAATAATAGTCTAATTAAACACGTTAAGTTGTTATTGAGAATGCTTTTTCAATGAATTTGAATTTAGAAATAGAATAGTCTCGATATATAAAGATTTTACATTTAGTAAATTCGATAAATCAAAACAAGATAATCCTTCTCAAGATATCACAATTCAAATTATAGCATTACAAGGTTGAGTTTTAACGATTAAGTTATGTTGGACATTTCATAGTACTCCTACGTTAACTATTTGGAAATTTATTAAATGAAAATCTAGTTTTCTTTTTTATTTTTATAGAAGTGCATATTTTTCTAATTTTAAAGAATTATTAAAAATAATATATATAGTAAGATTGCTATGTGTGAATAGTTTTGAAATCATGTATATATAGTTTCCTCCATTTACATGAATCGTGGTGGTCCCAAAATACAAAGATTGCATTTTATTTTTCTTCCAACAAAATAATAGTTCTTATTTGATAATACATTAGTGGATTCCACAACATTTTTTATCACCCTAAGATATTCACTCTTTTAAAATTGTGAAGAATTTAAGTTATAGATCCTAATTACATAAATACTTTTGAACAATCACTATCGTTCGACTTATTAATAAGATGTTAGTATATATATATTTACTTTACAATAGTAGCAATTAAAGCTCATTATATAGATATATTTATACTATAACCTTATTAACAATATGGTTGAGTAAATATTTTATTTCAATCATTACAACATAGAATTTAAACTCAAGAAGTATGTCATAGAATATTAGTTTATTTTTTTTCTTCTAATAAGTTTCTTGGCAAGTTGAAAAAACTATATATTCTCTAAGCAAAGAAAAAAAAATCGTCTGAAAAATCACATTATATATATATATATATATATATATATATATATATATATAAATTAATTCCTATATATTATATAGTAAATGATAATCCTTTGTTGAATATTCTGCCCCCTGTATTATGACAGTACAACAATATTTTTCACAAATTCAAGCAACATAATCCAAAACGTAATAACATTCTTTTTTCAGAAATCCCGGACATACTCTTCAATATGTATGTCAGGATGATACTCCAAAAGATATGCACTTTTGAGAATCAAACAGAATCAGGATGTTTTGAACCCTCTTTGCCGAAAATAATAATAATTATATAATATTAGATAATTAACTCCTTAGCTTGTTGACATCATCCTCCGAATGATTTTTGAAAAATTCTAACAATATAATTTAAAACTCCAAAATAACATTTTCTTTTTCTCTTTGATGTAGAAACAGCAAGTGAATATTGTGATAGCCCAAGAGCAAGAGAAACAATATCACAAACAGAAGAAGTGATAGCAGCACTAGAGAAGAATGGTATAAATTTTGTGAATTCAGCAAGCACAAGGGCTAAGACTAAGAAAGGAGGCAAACTAAAAGTGGCTATGAGGATTGATATTCCAGCAACTACACCAACACGTACTATTGCTGCTGTTACAACTATGTTATGGGAAGATTTAGTTAATAATCCTAAAAAGGAAGGACATAGAGAATATCTCAACAAGAAAAAAATACAATGTGCCGAAAAGATGATTAGAAGTGCTTTTGTTGAACTCTATAGAGGCCTTGGTTTACTCAAAACTTACAGGTTTGTCATTAATCTATCGCTAAATTCAACAAAAACTTTATCGCCTTCTAGGGGTATTTTATTGATAAGTTCTATAGAAACCGGACGATCCTATATGGTTAAAGACCTAGCTACAAAACTCCTATGTTACTTTTGGCTAATGTGATAAAAATTCCAGTTAGTGTTCCAAAAACCTTTTCTGATAATATGTTGTTAGATATAATCTCATCTGTGAAATTTTATTGGTTAGCAACAGAAGTTATCTATAGCTAATTTATGTTTTTTAGTATTTCATTTTTTCATATATGAGTAGTGTAGTTTTAAGAGATTGATCTACAATTTTAAATTAGTCTACGTATGTTGAAATATTACTATGCTTGTTACGCTAAAAAAAAAAAATCTTGCTTGATACTCATTGGTAGTGTAATGGTAATGAGATGATTATGGTACCAAATAGAACAAGCATTGACAAACTCAAAAGTTTTGCTAACGAAACTGTTAATTAAGGTGATTCAAAGATTTAGCTACTGTTAGTCAAGGTTGTTCAAGATTTAGTAAACTTAATATACACATATAAGTAGTAATAATTTATGATCCAATGGCTAAAATATATGTCAAATCATAGTCCTTTGGTGGAGAAAATATAAAACCACTTTTATTCTTTTTAGGATTGTGATGTATTTCTAGCATTTGGTTAGTCCATATTTCGTAATATAATAGATTTATATCGTCATATTAATTTGACTTTATATAGCAATCATTTTATTTCATTCTTTCAATAACTTTTGGAATCAAACATGTAAACAAACAATAAAGTGTATCTTTTATAAAGGAGATTTTTTTTAAAAGAAGAAAATGACAAAATAAAAGATACATTAAACGTTTTAGCAAATATTTCTTTCTTTTTATCTTTTTTTCCGGGGGATGTTTATTTTTCTATTTTTGGCTAACTGTTTGTCACCTTTTGCTCAAAAAACATTTTTTTTTTCATTTGCAATGAAAGAAGTTTCTTGAGCGTATTTGTTACGTTAATTTGAGTTCTAATTATTTTATTTTCAGCTCATTAAATATGGTGGCTTTCGTGAAGATACTTAAAAAGTTTGACAAGGTATAATGAACACAGTGTTTACATCAGATCAATAAATCTATACGACTCATCAAAAAAAATTTTTGTAATAATATTGCTTCATTTTTATTTTTTTTTTGTCTAATCAAACAGGTAGCTAAGCAGCAATCATCAGCAAATTACCTTAAGCAAGTAAAAAGATCTCATTTCATTAGCTCTGATAAGGCAAGTTTTGCGTAAAATTAATATCTATATATATATATATATATATATATATATATAATATACCATTTTTCGCTTATATACTGAATTCAAGAAAATATATTTTTCTTTATATCGAACACCCCCTTAGTGCAAATTTTAAAATTTTATATGTTCCATGCTGTCTTTGCGAATATTGTTCTTAAAAAGGATAAAACGTTACGTCTCATGCATATGTTTGCTAATATGATTAGGATGTCACTAAGTATTACTTAAATCCCATTAACTACAAAATATTGTTGGGACCCTTTAAATTTTTGCTCCACATTTTTTATTGTATCGTATATGCATATCGCACTTAATTCATGTTTTGAATCGTGATGAAAAATTCGATTTTCAAATTGATATTAATATGAAAATATGTGATATCGACCTGTTTTTTGAGTCGGAGCAACATAAAAAGCTATTGCGCCAATTTTATATATCATGAAATAAAAGTATATTAGTAATTGTTTTTTTTTTTAATAATACTGTTAGTGTTTAATGATGAGTTAATGGTTTCTTTGTAAGATGAGATGATCAATGTGGAAAATGGATTTACTAATGTTACAATATTTTATGTATTTTGTTATTGGTGAGAAGGTGGTTAAGCTAATGGATGAAGTGGAGTCCTTATTCACACAGCACTTTGCAAACAATGACAGGAAAAAGGCAATGAAGTTTTTAAGACCCCAACAGAATAAAGAATCTCATATGGTCACCTTTTTTGTTGGTAAAATTCTTCACCCACCTACCCATTTTATTTAAAAAAATAATAAAAGAAAAAAAAAAAACCAAATTCCCTTCCTTATATGTCTCTCTATATCCATCCATCTATATAGCAGATATATGTTGATTATATACTAATTATATAGTAGTATATACATTGACAATATTACGATCTATTATGGCTAGGCAAGTGAAACTTCTTTAATTGGTTTACCAATTAATTATATCTTAAGTCGTATATGGACTCTTCAGTTTAGATGCTGCATACGTGTTGGATTCTCCAAAAATTAACATAGATAATAACTTATGATCGGGCTGTTTTCCGGATCCCCCGCATAGCGGCAGCTTGGTGGACTAGGATGCTTTTTTTAAAAAAACGAACAAATATAAACAAAAGAATTATTGGAGTGATTTTGAGTTAGAGGGGTAGATTCCATTTATTAACTCAGTTTATATTGATATATACTCCTAGCTCAAACTAGTAATAGAAAGAAAATATAATGCAAAAATTGTTTATTAGAGTATGATTTTGGCAATATTAGTAAATTTAACAATTTTTTTCTATAGTAAGTTATGTGTCTTAACTATATTTTGATCTTTCATGATACCTATGCAGAGTTACTGGCCCTTTAATAAACTTAAGTGAACTTTATTATTGCATGAAGATTTTGACATACACAAAAAGGTGCATTGAACATGTAAAATACAACAAACCTGTTATAACATGTTAAATTATAGTGATAATGTGATTTTTTTACACTGACAATATACATAAGTTGAATATGAGTAACAATTTCTATCGGTTTTATTGACGTGCAGGGCTTTTCACAGGATGTTTTGTGACGTTATTTAGTGTATACGCAATTTTGGCTCATTTGAGTGGCATGTTTTCTCCTAGAACTGAAGCTGGTTATGTTGAAACTGTTTACCCTGTTTTCAGGTACTCTTTTTTGTTTCTCTCACATTATTATCATGTTTATTGCCTTCTTTTATCACAGGATTTATGGGATGTCTTTTTCCTCTTAGGATGTGTTTGGTACGACAGAAAATATTTTCTTAGAAAATAATTGTGCTATGAAAAATGACTAGAACATCACTTGTTTTATGGTAATTTATTCTGTTGTAGGCGCGATTTACCTGTCATGATTGACTGAAATGTCTTAAGACTGCTGGTGTATAAAGCTTAAACTCGTTAAGAGATATATGCAAGTTGAATTGATGAAAAGGGCAGAGGAAGTTCAAATGACTTGCAACATTTGATTGACTATATAGAATGGAACACAAAAAATTGACAGATATCATCTAGTGAGGCATAATTTGGTGTTATTCAAGGTTCTTAACTTCCCTAATAAGTCGAACTAGTTACCTGGAAAACAAAGTAGATAACCCGCTATAAAACGTTAAATTGCAGTAATAGTGTAAAACAAAGTTAAATCTTTTCGAGTATTACAAAAGTTCTGTGATGCTAAAGATGAGTACTGTTAAATGTGATGTGCAGCATGTTTGCATTGCTAAGCTTGCATTTATTCATGTATGGCTGCAATCTGTTTCTCTGGAAGAGCACAAGGATCAATTACAACTTTATATTTGAGTTTCAACCTAAGACAGCACTCAAATATAGAGATGCTTTCCTCATAGGAACTTGCCTAATGACTTCTGTTGTTGGAGCTCTGGTTGTTCACTTAATCTTGCTTTCTAGTGGATTTTCTCCGAGCCAAGTCGATGCAATTCCTGGAATTCTCCTACTGGTTTGTCAGCCAAAAGCTTGTTTATTGAAATGCATACCTTTGTATATTAAAGAGAGCTTTTTGAACTCATCTCCCCTTGCATTTTTCAGATTTTTCTTGCTCTGCTGATATGTCCGTTGAACGTTTTCTATCGCCCAACACGCTTCTACTTCCTCAAAGTGATACGTAACATCGTCTGCTCTCCATTTTACAAGGTAATGTCTAATCTCGAAAACCATGAAATAAATAGTTTTTGATACTTAGATTGATATCTCAAATATGATGATATTGATGCAGGTGCTCATGGTAGACTTTTTCATGGCTGATCAACTAACAAGCCAGGTAGCGAACCTTTGCTATCAAGTATTTTCACATTATTTCCTATTCAGGCGAATTCTTAACTTCATTTCTGTTTTCTATCTTTAGATCCCATTGATGAGGCACTTGGAATCATCAGCTTGCTATTTCCTTGCTGGAAGTTTAAAAACTCATGGACTTCCAACCTGTAAGTCCGGAAGGATGTACAGAGAGATTGCTTATGTTATCTCCTTTGCACCATACTATTGGCGAGCAATGCAGGTAAATATGGTAACATCTAACTGTAGATCAAGGAACACTGCTAAAAAAATTTCATCTTCCAAAGATTGGAACTTTTACAGTTTACGGAGTGATTAACTAGTGTTCTTGTGATCTATCTAGTGTGCAAGGAGATGGTTCGACGAGTCTGACATAAACCATCTGGCTAACTTGGGAAAGTATGTTTCTGCTATGGTAGCAGCTGGTGCTAGGCTAACCTACGCAAGGCAGCCTGATTCACAGTTATGGTTCGCTATTGTCTTAGTGACTTCAGTTATAGCCACAGTTTATCAACTGTATTGGGATTTTGTAAAGGACTGGGGATTTTTTAACCTAACATCCAAAAACCTTTTGCTTAGAGATGAACTGATCCTGAAGAATAAGAGCATTTACTATGCTTCAATTGTAAGTCATTTCTCTTTCAATAGCTTTTTATGTTACATACAACAATATCATAAAACATATTCTTAAAATTTCAATCTTAGGCTTTGAATCTGGTCTTGAGAGTTGCTTGGGTGGAGACAATTATGCATTTCAACGTTGGACTATTTGAGTCGCGTTTACTTGACTTTTTCCTTGCCTCGTTGGAAGTTATTCGACGTGGTCATTGGAACTTCTACAGGTAAGCTAAGTTCTTAGCAAAAGCATTATATGCTAAATATACTAGAAGAACAGATTTTCAAACAGTTCTGTAGGAAATACATTCTTTATTGTGTATTTGTGATTGTTTAGGTTGGAGCATGAACACTTGAACAATGTTGGAAAATTCAGAGCAGTGAAAGCAGTTCCATTGCCATTCCGCGAGACAGACTCTGATGGCTAGAATAAATTTGTAGGGTCCATGTGTGGATATCAAAGACAGGCTTCTCAATAAGAGGAAAGCAGTACTTTCTGCAGCAGAAAATTGGAGTCACTTATTGGTTTAGGTGTGAGTGGAGAATCCACCATCATTTATTGATCATTTAACAATGAACAGAGCCTTATGGCTCAAGGTGTTGCCGAGACAAGTTGAACTAAGCTACTGTTATTTCCATGCCTGTTTGTATATTTTCTCATTCTTAATTGTGTTCAGAAATGTATCTCCGAGATCCTATATTATTCTTAGTACATATCAAATGTCTTGATTTCCCAAAATAATTGGTTCTGCTACCACATTATGGTTGTATGTCATTAACAGTTACAGTTCTCAATTCTAATAATCACCTTTCTCGACATTCAGTTATTTATCCAACTGCATTTATGTGTTATAAGTAGGAACAAAGTCATGAAATTTCACATTCATCCGAAGAATGTTGAAGCTGATGCATAGGACAAAACATGAATATTTTGTTTATTGATATCCTCTTTATCCATACTAGTTATACATATCTTGCAAGTTACAGTTACAAATAAATGAAACATTCAAAGGACAAGGCATTACAAATCTGTATGGAAACAACATATATATACATAATGAGGACAAATAGAGGATAGCTTATCTTGAGAATTTTCCTTCTTTTATCATCTCTGCTATCTTCTTGGATAGGCAATATGCAGTGGACTGGATAGTGATCATTGGATTTACACCAACAGCACCGGGCAGAACACTAGCATCACAAACAAATAGGCCATCCGCTTCCCAACTCTGGCCGTTCTCATCTACTGCACTGTCTTCTTCTCTCATTCCCATCCTGCAGCTCCCCATTTGATGAGCAGAACTATAGGTTGTAAAATCCTTTACAAGTGACTTTGGCCCCTCAGCTGCTGTGACTGTGTCGAGAAAAGCTTCAAGTTCTTTTTCACTCTTTCCCTTACAGTTGATTCTCTGCCCATCGCTACGTTGAGTTCCCACCTCAGCAGCTCCTGCTGCTGTCAAGATCCTTAAAGCTTGTCTTAGCCCGTGTTTCAAATTTTCTTTGTCCATGGCGTTGAATCTATAACTTATTCTTCCATGTGATCTGATTTTTCCCGATCCTACGTCTTTAACCATTGCAAACAAATGGGCTGTTCTGTCATACTTGAGTAATCTATTCTTCAAGTCCTCTCCAGAAATCCAAGGACATAAAGCAGCGAATGATCCCGGTCCTAGAGCAGGAGCTTCTATTATAGATCTTGCATTGGAATCATGACTCCCCACTTTGTGTACTGAGGTAATGATTCCTCCTTCATATATTTTTCCCTTGAGGTCTGAATTGGACTCAGGGAAGTACCCCCATGCCATTATAACTGGATGAAGATGCAGATTTCGGCCAATGTTCCGATTTTTCAATCCACTAGAGATCATAAGTGGAGGTGTCAAAAGAGAACCACAAGCTGAAATGGTCACCTTGGCCTCAATACATATCCTCTTAGTGATTT
>JBDJHY010000116.1:18697402-18714928 GCA_039654485.1 Withania somnifera | reverse complement strand
AATAACAAACTGTTGTTATGAAATCTCTAATAAAGGTCAACTTTGCTATTTTTGAAAATTTCAAAGGCTCTTTTTTTGTTTCCTTCATCACCAAACAAAAAACTTTGTCATATGATACAGACTTAATAAAGAACAAGAAAACTACAATAATTACTAATGTCTCAATCTCAAATCCATACTATATGAATTCTCATTTCATGAGAAGACTTTGGGCTCAGGATATTTGATAGAGTTCTTGATGATCTTCTTAGCAGCAGCATCACCAAGATCAATGCCACAAATATCAGCCAATCTAATGAGATAAAGCAAAACATCAGATAACTCTTCAGCAAGATGCTCTTTATCTGATTCCTCCCAATTTGGTAACCCTTTATCTACTTCTCCCCTCCATTGAAATATCTCTGATAGCTCCCCTACTTCACCTACCTGAATTTTCAATGGAACAACAAAAATAATTATGTGAATCATCCTGATATTTAACCTCAAATAGTTAATAAACTTTAATTGATTGAATTCTATGTGCTTTATCCCTTAATGTAGGATAGGCTATTTATAGTTTTTGATAATTCTGGGGTCCGAGTCAGTCACACTAATTTTACAGAGAGATTAGTAACTTTATCCACTAAGATTTAGCTAAATATGAAGAAATCTCCTAATATTCTGAAGGAAAAATGTAGAATAAAAAAAAAAAAGTAAACTTGGGCCCATAATTAGAGGTTGTATAGCAACAGTTTGGTATTTATCGAAAATAGCAATCCGGACTATATACATATACAGACAACCTATATTATATCAACAATGAATACAAATCAATTGACAATAAATATACATTTTTAAGAATATATCTAAATGGTTATAATACATATACATCTAAGATACTCAATAAATTACAATCACGCAGTTTTATAATACATATACTCAATAAATTGCAAATATAGTATTAAAAATGTCACTCCGAAAAATTTATCCTATTTTGAAAATGAAACTTACATAATTTTTAATTTACTTCATTGGACACACTCTTGGATGCAAATGACCGCATCCAAGAGGATCAGAGGATTATGAAATATGTTATATTTAGAATATTTTTGGAACTGTATTACCCTAAAATATGAAGTTATAATACAAATTTAACATAACTCGTGCATAATTAATGGTGAAAGGGTTATAATTAAAAGGATTGAGAAGTGCATAATTTAATTGATTAAATGTTAAATATGCCAAATCATAAATAAGATTAAAATTTATCAATAACCAAGGTGCTATTAGCACTTCTTTTTTCTTTTTTTATGAATCTTTGAACAAGAGGAAATATATGCTTTTTCTTGAGTGCAAAACCTTGCCAAGATGCAATAAGAATCATGAAACATAATGTAATTCTCTTAGTGGTACCATCTTTTGTACACATGTTATGTGGCTATCTCATGACCTAATGTAAAATGTGAAGACATTCTATAATTGGTAATATACACTTTAACTTCATGAAACTAATTTTAAAGATTAATCTTATTACTCCCTCAACAAAGGGAGCTCTAACATTGAATTAGTCCATGAACCAAAAAAAAAAAAAAAAAAGGCTTATGATTTGAGTCGAATCATTTTTTTTCTATGGTAAATGGTTAATTTATTAGAACCTATAATTAGAAAAGTGTAATATGTTAGTGTTAAAAGAAAATCAAAGATGGTTATTTATTACATCAAGACACTTTAATACACTCTTCGAATCACGATAAAACTCACAGAGAAATACAGCTTCTGTAACTGAAAAACAGTCACCTCCGGGAGTTCAAATTCCACGGGTGTATCTCCATGACACCATCATGAAGTTTCATTAGTGAAACTTGAAACTCCAGGACAAAAGTAGTGAGTGAACATATGGAAAGCAAATAGGTAGAAAGTTGATAGTAAAAGAATTAATTACCATAGCAAGTAGCAAATTCCTAGGGCTGTGATACTTTTCCCAATTTCTAACCTTAGCAAAATCTTCAAGCTGCTTAGAGAGGTCTTTGAGACTAATATCCATTGATCTCTCTTGAAGATCTCCATCTTTTCTTTCTTGTTCCATATTGGCTAAGTAAATAGGGGACTTGTTGCTTGCAAAGAAACCACAGGCCTTGGCCTTGGATTTTAAAGGAGAAAAATTGCTGAAATTTGCAAAAGGAGGAATATTATAACCATAAAAGTTGATTAATGATAGCATAGTAATTAAATGAGGTAAAAAAAAAAAAAAGGAGAGGAAGAAGCTTCAAGGAGGGCAAATTTCTTGGAGCATACTAGTCTCCTATAGTGGTTTTTATAATGCAATGATTCTTTGTTCTGTCTCATCTATGAAGAATATTATATTCCAGTTTCTCTTAGTAGTTTTTTGGTGAAATGACACACCTTTTTGTGCAAATTGGGCATGTTGAATTTAAAACACTTTGTTTTCTCTGTTTTCATTGCACACCTCATGGTTTTAAGCTATGTTAAATTTTATATAAAATTGTCAATCATTGAAAAGCAGATTTAGAATTTAGAATTTAGAATTTATTGATTGTTGGGTTTAAGAAAAAAAAGAAAGAAACTTAAGTTAAAACTATTGAGTTATTGGTAGAATAAGTTGTGACTCAACCGCTATTATTAGGGGTTGATGGTATTGAGAAGCCCAACCATTGAGTTTGTCTAGTGTTTTAGACCATTCTTTTAACTTAATTGATTAGTCTTTTCACTTTTAAAAACATACAAAATGGCCAAAGCAACCATTGTCTTTTCAGCAAGTTTCAAAGGCGCAAATTGCAGAGAAAGAAAAACATCTAAAAAGGTCCTACCGGGAGTCGAACCCAGGTCGCTGGATTCAAAGTCCAGAGTGCTAACCACTACACCATAGAACCTCAGATGCTTAACAATCCTGCTCTCTTATATTCAAACTAATTCTATTCAAGAATATAAATAATAATTAATTAAGAAAACAAAAATTAGGAATTGTTCCTTTAGCTTATTTTATAGTAGTATAAGTTAAGTGCTATTGTGATTCTACATTCCATCATAATCTATACAATCTACTAATTGCTAGCACCTAGATATAATATTTTTTTTTAGTTTATGATATGTAATTTTATTATTCCCTTTCTTTTGACTTTCCAAAAGAACTTTTCATATTATTTATGTATTCATTATTAAACAATAATGTTGATACTTATATATTCTATGTTACAAATGAGTAGTCGACACACTTAGTGGGGCAGCTAAGATTTTAATTTTATAAAATATAAGAACTTTAAATATTAGTAACTGAATTCTAAATTTAATGTATATATATGTGTAATAAATTTTTTATATGAATCGGATAAAATAAAATAGAGAAAAGAATTGAGTGTAAGTCCAAAACTTGAACCTTGTTGATGACTACTGGGAACTAGGCTCGGTCAAAAGAGAGTCAAGGTGCGCTGAAATTATAGATGACAAATGGACGAATTGGACTGAATTTAAAACGATTAAGATATGATAAGTTTATAAATTTGGGGCTGGAGGGGGGAGGGAATCTGTCCAAATATTAGATTCCTCAACAGATTCATTTTGCATTTGACGGAGCTTTTGTCATTGCTTTATTTTTCTCTCATCAACTAAACATTTTATATGTAGAAGAAACCTCGTTTCATTGTGGATTTCTATACGAAAATTAAGTACAGATTCATCTGAATTTTATGATTGTTGGGGTTTAGTAGAAAGAACATGAAAACTATAGGATTTCTTGTTTTTCACTACTATGAATATGAGTGAAGCCATCATCAGCCTTTATATAATGTGCAGCTCATTAGAAATGTAAGGCTCCATAATGATCCTTCGTTTCTTTTTAGTTGTCATAATTTTTTTAAAGTTAAAAAAAATATAAATTTTGATCTAATATTTTAAAATATATTTTATAATCATATCGAGAAAATAGATTGCAATTAATATTATTTTTTATATTATTTTTAAATATTTAAATTTAAATTTTAAAATATTAAATTAATCTAATTTAATTTAATTTTAAAAATCAGTCATATAAACAAAACATGCTAATTAAAAAGGAATGAAAAGAGTAGACAAAATTATCATTTATTATTTTCTTCAAATTATTGATTATATTTATAATTTATAAATTAATGTGTCCTAAGTATATGATAAGAGAAAAATATATGACAAGAGATATTACGAGATTTAATAATTCAGTAGATTAAAAAAAATAAAAAAAATTGTCATTTGCTGTATTCTTCAAATTATTAATTGTATCCGTATGATATTTAGATTAAAATTTTTTAATATATGGTAAGAGATTTTTTTTATAGCAAAAGATATTAGGTGGGTTAATAATTAAGACGACTTAAAATATATGGTTATAAGAAAATCTTATGACAAGAAAGTTTGTTGACTTTCATCTGTTTATATTTATAACTTTGTAGCATAAAGATCATCAAAGATTAAATAATTTTTTTATAAATTTCATATCTCAATGGTTATTTTTTTTTATCTAATTAAACTATCATTTTTTTATGAGTTAGGCCGAATATTATTCTAACTCAATTACAGATTTTAATAGGCCAACTCAGCATAAAAGCATGCTTAGTATAAAGGAATGATAATTTAATTATGAACCTCACAAAAATATTATAATTGAAGTGTATTTTTATTATTAACTCATTATTTAATAATACTACATGTTTGTACGCAAATTTATTTAATTTAAAGTCAGTCAATAGTTATTTCGAGGACAATGAAATTGGATTAGCTTTAGTTATGGATTATTACAACATTTAGTCACGATAATGAAAAATTCAAAGGGGGTGTTGGCATTAAAATTTATTCAGGATATACGTTCCACAACAATAATAATTTTAGTTTATTTGAAAAATATCATGAATTGTTTGAAAAATAATTTCAGATCATGAGAACATTACATCATCTTATGTTTGAAAAACACCTGTTTCAATCCTAGAATTACTAAATAACAATAATAAATCCAGTATAATTTCATAAAGTGAGGTTTATGAAGAATAAATTCTATACGCAGTTTATATCACTACCTCATATGTGAAGTAGAAAAGTTGTTTTCGATAAGCCAGAGTCGTTTCCGATAAACCTCTGGCTTAGGACAAAATAAAAACATAATATAAGATTAACAAATAGTAATAGAAACAACAGAAAATAACAAAAATTAGATTATCACATAATAATACTATAAATAATCGAATCGAAGCAATAAATTTTACTACAATTACAAGAACAAGACACGATGAATATAGCACATCGACTCCACGGCCGTAACAAACAAATTTCCATCATATTTTCTTTCACAAAACTTCGAATATTAGTAACAACAATTTCCTCCCTCTTTTCAAGTATCAACTGAGTAAAAACTCAAATCCTATATAGGAATTAATTCCAATAAAATTGGAGAACTTGAATATCAAGATATAATCCGTCATTTTTCACAAACCATTTACATTTATTATCACCACAGCTTTGAGAATCTCTAGTATTATCAAAGAGAACAAATTGGCCATGTAATCTATCACTATCCAAAGAACAAGTAGCATTTGCTTGCTGCAATGGATAATCAAAATTTACTGAGAAACCATTCATATCTCCAGGTTGAATTGGAAAAATTCCAATATCAAAACCTAGAATTGTACAATGAGTTTCTAAAGGATTTGAAAATTCATTGGTGATGAATAGCCTGAACTGTTTAAAGTGAACCAATGAGCATGAATAATATGTAGTCATAACAAGAAAAATTATAGGCAAATTTAATTGAAAGGACTTCATATTAATCTCAAGCAATATCAGATTTGCATCCTGATATTTAAATGTAATTATGCTCCCTTTTAGTTTCCAATTATACAAAGATTTTCTTGCTCAAGTATTATGGCAAATATGATATTGGAGTAGATATTAAAGATTCTCACAATTTTCATTTCAGGTTACAAAAGTCATTAAAGTATTCTTTTGGTAATGAAAACACTTCTTAAAAAATCATTTCACGAAAGTCACTAAATTATTTTTAGTAGTAAAAAAGTCACAGGTCTTTGATTAAGTATCACGTAAAGTCATTAGGATGGAACAAACGAGACATTATATATGATATTTATATAGTCAAACTTTGTAAAATTAACTTATTTTGAATTATATTTTTTGACTTCGCCATTACAATTAGTACTTTGTGTGACATGATCTTTGTGAATTGGTATTTTAATACACAAATATTTATTTAAATGAAGAATGGTAAAAAACAAAAAACAATTATATATCAAATTTTATTTCATTAAATGACCATTTAAACATTTTTACTTCATCATATTCTTATCACTGGATAAACACTAAAGTAACAAAACTAACATTAAGTAAACTTCACCCTCCCCATTACAAGAATTAATCAACTAATTAATTCTAATTAAGGGGACCATTTAAACTGCAAAACTTGTTTGCCTTGAATATTGAGATATACTCCATCATTCTTTACATGCCATTCACATATATTATTTACGCATCTTCTTTGAGAATCTCTTAAGATTATTAAAGAGAACAAATGTACTATGCAGTTTTTGAGCAGCCAAAGCACATGTAGCAATTGCTTTTTTGCTTTGGATCACCAAAATTCACTGGAAATGAATCTTTACTTCCTGGTGGAATTGGAAAAGTGCCATCATCAAAACCTTCAATTATACAACGAGCTTCTAAAATAGCTGTCAATTCATTGTGCATTAATACAGTGAATTGTATAGAATGAACCAAAGAACATGAATAATGTATAGTAAAAAGAAGAACAATTATGGGCAAATTGAATTGTGAAGACTGCATTTCTTTTATCTTCTTTTAGCATGGATGTGGCCTATATGTGTGAAGCTGAAGCATCAGTCTTTATGTAGTACTATAGTATAAAAATTTTAGGGCAACAAAATATAGAATATTAATGCTAATATGTAAATATTATATAGTAATATTTCCCATAATTGATTTCCAATTATGAAAAGAATAGGGTGATCCATACATGTACCCCTATGCATGCTCAATTAATATGAAAAAAATGATAATGTTACTTTATATTTGAAGATAATATGTAAATAATTATGCTCAATTAATACGAAAAAAGTGATAATGTTATTCTATATTTGAAGATAATAGGTAAACAAACTTATAATTTCCATTTGTACAAAGATTTGCTTGATCAACTGTTATGGCAAAATGATATTGGAGTAAATGTTAAAGATTCTCATCATTTTCACCTCTTCATTAACCACGGGGTTTGAGAGAAAAAATAAAGAAAAAAAATAAATAAAGAACATAAAGTTTAATGAGGTTCGGCAATTTGCATACGTCCTCGGAAGTTGAGCGGCTGTGATTTTATTACTGTATATTTTAGGTTCCAAATACATGATATATATATATATATCTATGAGTAACCCTAAATACACCCCCAAACCTACTTAGCGTTGGCCCACAAACTAAGATTCAACTCCCCACAATGGACAGATGTTGTCACTCAATTCATTATTGATTACTACAGTGAATCTTATAGAATGAACCAAAGAACATGAATAATGTGTAGTCAATTATGGACAAATCCGATTGTGAAAACTTAGTAACGGGTAAAGTGGATGCCATGTGATCAAGAAGTTATGGGTTCGAACCTTAGAAACATTCTTTGTCACAAATGCAAGGTAAGGTTGCGTAAAATAAACCCTTGTTGTTGGACCCTTCTCCGAACCCCACGCATAGTGAAAGCTTAGTAGACCAATTCTTTTTTTCTTTTTTCCTTGGATGTGGCTTATATGAGTGAAACATGAGTCTTTATATAGTACTATGATATAAAATTTTAGGGGAACCAAATATAGAATATTAATGCTATAGTAATATTCCCTTCAGGGTGGCTAAGGGTAATAATATTCTTTTTTTTTTTTGTAATTGGTTTACAAAAGAATATCTTTCTTCTTATTTTTTAATTCTAAATTTCCACATAATATGTTTAACACCACTAAATTAAAAAGTATTTTATATATCTTTAATTTAACATCATAAAATTAAACATTTTTCTTTACTCTTAATTTTTTTTTATGTTAAATCAAAATTAGACAAACAAAATAAAATAAAAAAAATTATAAATTGGGATGACAAAAATACATAAAAATCTAGTAATAAGGCTAAATAAAAAGTAGAAGCATTAGGTGTTGACACTAGTCTAACTAATGAATTTCAGATATGGAATAATTAAACTAAGACAAAAAAACTAGGAAATAGTTTGAGCCAATAATTAGATAGACTAATAAAATCTTGCCAATATGTTCTTCATACTTGAAAAGCTATCGTTATCCGGGTATCGTTGTAGGGTGGCTTTAATTACCGGCAAACGCTTCTCCAAAATTGGCCATCTCGAGTTGGAGGTTGTTTCTGTTCCTTTCATCGCCCTACCAAACAAATAAGACACTATCAAACTGCTCACCCTAGGTATGTTTTATTTTCATTGTTTGTTCTATTATATTTTTAAGTACTTAATACAACTATATTTTTTCTTATTACGGCTATATATAACATATATACATATATATATATATATAAATATATAAAGCAGCCAGAGCATTAAAGTTTGGCCAACTATGTGCAGGATTCATGAACGGGTTGAATTGCAAGGATTCTATTGTATGCCGCCTTACCTTGAATTTTATTGTATGCATGGCTTGATCCTGTGACCTTCTGATTACATGACAATAACTTTTACGAGTTACTCCAAAATTCTCCTTCATCATATATAACATATCAAAAAAAAAATTTAAAATAATATTTTTAATAAGATTTTTCATGATTCAATTTGAGGGTGCATACCAATCCATCACTAATAAGTTGAACAAGTTGAACGGATCATATTTCATGGATAATTTTGTCAATCTCTAAATTTATCAAATTGTCCTTGAATTTATTTACAAAAGAGAAAGATCAAAAGTAATTTTTTTACAAAAAGAATGAGTGATAATTAAAAGTTATATTTAAGAAAGAATATTTGAACTCAAAAACTACAAAAGATATTAGGAATAAAGTTAATAAAATATTTGGTTATATTAAAATAAAAAAAATATTTGTAGGTATAAAATAACAAGGAGGATCAACTTATGATTAATTTTGACATTTAAACACTTAGGATTATAAATTAATTTGTGTAAAATCATAAGTTAGGATTAGTCTAGTTAGCAAATTTGAATACCCGATAATTAAACAACGGAATAAATATTTAAAAGGATAGAGATCGATATTATTTCAACCAAAAAAAAAAAAAATTAGAATGACTAACAATATCTTGCAAATATTCCATTACATCTATGGCCACTTATACCAACATTTTGTCCAATTAATAGTTAATGGAGTATATTCAATAAATTTGCAGCAGAAACTGGACAAAGTGTGGCTAAACAACAAGTTAAAATTTGTAAAAGTATTACAATTTGGAGATAAAATTTGAAGGAATTCATTATTTTATTTATTTATGATAAGGGTGTCCATTTTTATTTGGTATTATAGTTGTCATATGGCTAATAAAAGGGAACAACAAATAAAGGAAATACTATAGTTTAATTTAAAAAGAAATGTTGATCTATTTGTTGTTTTAATGGAGTTTGGAAACTTAAATAATGTAGATTTCAATTTAGCTGAGAGTATACCTTTGGAAAAAGGAGAGTTAGAGGTAAATATTTCAAAATTTAAATTGAAAATAATATTAACTCTGGGATTTAAAACTAACTTGTACTGTATTTAATTTCAACTAGCATTTTTTTTTATTTTTTTCTTATTTTACAATTTATGAATCAATTTTTATCCTCACTTGAAAATCAAGATTTGATCAATAATAAATTATTATATGATAAAGTTTGAAAATTGAGTGATCCGATTAATTTAAAATTATGGTGTTGAAAGGCTATTATTGAGTACTATTAACGCTCTTCACCCAAATTAATTTATAGAGTTAAAATTCGATTTTTTTTTTAAAGTCAGGAAACATGTACCATTTCACCTCTATCATTAAACAACTACAGCTAACTTTCCGTTTTTGGCCGTAGATTGTAAAGTTAAAACTTTAAAATATGAGTTTTCAAAGTTAAAATTTGAAGGTGTGTTTAAATATTCATTTTACTTGAATTTTTGTTAGTAGAGGTCCCAAAAAGATTGAGGTTAGTTGCTATATTGCGGAGCCCCTTCCATTTCGATAGCCAATTCTCCAACACGGGGCTCCTATTTACTCCCCGAGGCTTAGCGCAGGCGAGTGTCCCCCTTAATTACAAGTACAAAACTAATATACAATACTAACACTTTTGGATTCTAATATTTCCTATGATTATAAATGGAGAGGTTCAAAGCAAAGTCATATAGTATTCTCATTTCATAATCCTCCCTAAAAGTAGTTACTGTTATGTCACAATAAGGTGTAGGTGAATTGTTAGCTCTGAAATTCTTAACATCTGCCTGGAGTTAGAAGAGTAAATGCATGGGAATTTTCCCAGTATGGCTATAGAACACATCTTACCATCGAGTGTAAATTATGTTTCTTGTACATCGGCATAAAAGTTATCGACAAGTTCTGTTAAACTAACTGTACCCCCACCTACTTTCAGCAGCATGCTGTTGAATACAGTTTTCAAATGCTTTCTCCCCTCTTGTTGACTCCAGAGAACGTCAAGGATATGCGGGGGATAGACAGGTGCAGGCTTAGCTACCAACTGCTGACCACCTACTTCAAATCCGTTCAGCCTTGGCACGTACAGAATCAAATCAGAAAACGACGATGAGGAAGCAAAGGCCTAGTTAAAAGGAAACCAATATCGGATAAGCAAGCAACTACCTGTTTATAATCTCTAACATTCTTGGCCATTCAGCAACTTTGTAATGCACATCCATGATGTCAAAAGTTCTCGTGAAAAATGCCACAGTCTCTCCCAGTTTTTTGCAAAAGGAGATCAATTCTCTCCTTGCAGGGACAGGGACATTTGATATCCTTACAATGGTTGTTCGTGGTGCATCGATTCTGAAGATGGATAGTTTCTCTCCATGCACGATCAATGAATGCTTCTCAATAGCAATTTCTTTGCCCTCTACTGTCTGGCAGAAGAAGGTTTTAGATGTAAATAACTGTATTTGCTAGCATTATGAATCCACTTTGTCAATAAAAAACCTCAACTAGTCAACCTACAAGAACGGATGAACTCAAAAGACGGAAAGGAAGTTATTCCATTAAAAGCAAATTACCTCAAATTCCACATAAGCAACAGCGCCTGACGAACCAAAGAAAATTCCAGTTATGTTGCTTTTGCAGAAGGCTAGAGCTTCTTCGATGTCATGAAACGACACATTGTCCTTCAAATTTTTTATCTTAACCGTTCTTGAAGGATGCTTGACTAATGATTTGGGAACTTCTGGATAACCAATTAAATCAGGTATCGTCGGAGAAGTGGCATTCAAATCTACTGTACTCTTAATGTTCACATCAGATCTTTTAAGAGCCTCTTCCATTCCTTTTTTAGACTGCAAAAGCCAAAAAATGGCAAGTGGAAACTAGAATGTGAAATTGGCTATTTAAATCATGAGCCTACACTTCCACCATGTTGTTTCTCAAAATGGAGACATTTTATTCGCAGCAGCACAAAATTGATGCTGAACATATCATTTTGTGCAAGCAGTGTGAAGAATGGTCCTAGAGAAGAAGTGCATAAAGGAACATACTTCCATAAGAAAGTCAAACCGTAACATATTATCAGTGTTAGCCCCTTAAGCTGAACATAGAGAGGATGTGTTGCTAAATAATAGGCCCTTTTTTTTTTTTGTACCAGTTAACACATTTTAAAAATATTCAGTGTTAAAATGGTATAACAGCAAAATCAATTTCCCTTTTGCATCTATTCATTAAACAGCAGGGTAGTAGAGCTACAATTCCTTCAAGTAAGGATCGTAACTTCAGTCCCTACACTTCCCTTCATATACTTGAACAAGCGTAACTAAGGTACACATCAGACTTGTCATTCAGTTTACCGGCTGAATTGATCTCTATTAAAAAAAGAAATTGTTTTCCATCTCGCTCCCCCTTACCCCTCTGCCATGCCTCTCCTCCTCCCCGCTCTCTTGTTTTCTTTCTAGCACTGTCTGTTTTCCTGCTGAAGTGCAGCTCATTTCATATTGGTCCGAAAAACAAATGTTTTTTTCTTGTTTTTAACTTTTTTTTCTTATTTTGTTTTCTTTATGTGCTTGTGCTTTTTTTCCCCATTTTCTTTCTTTTTTCTCTATAATTTATCTTTTTACAACTAAAGAAGGTTGAGATCACAGCCCTGAAGCAAAATAATCAAAGACCAGAGTACTGAAAAATACCTCAAAATAAACGTGTGCAACTTTATATTTAGTCGATTTGACACTTGGAAACACAACCTTCCTAATAGTCCCAAAATCCTTGAAAGCTATAGCGACATCACTTTCTGTAGCTTTTACGTTCACAAACTTTATAGTCATTTTGTTTTCATCTGATGACCTTTCAGATAAAGAGGTATCCTCACCCTTGTTCAGGTTACCATTTTCCCTCAAAGATGTAGTCTCTTTAGTTTTTATTGACTTGCAGAAACCATGGGGTGCAGTATACCTGATCTCTGTTCTTTCATCAGCAGGGTTAAGATCTTCATGGACTTTGTTAGATAGCCCACTGTTTTCCTTCTTTCCACTCAAACCCAGACATGAAGCCTTCCTTTTTTTCCTGTCCAATGGCTGCGTATCAGTTTGTGCTAGGATACTGTTAGTTGCACTTCTTTCCCCGTATCTGTCAACACTTCCGTCAATAACAATTTTCTCAGGCCTAACAACAGATGGATCCCGAGGAGGCAGTTCCCCAATACATGCTATTAAGCTCTTTATGACACCACTCTTTCTGAAAGTATTCTGAGAAGTTTTATTAAGGTCGACAATCTGATCTATCACTCCATGATCAGCCTCTATGTGAGAGGAATTACTAGAGACCGATGAAATTTCGTCCATTTTGGTATTAAAAAGTGAGATCGGAATAGAAATGTCTTCGGATGGATGGTGTTCATTTGCAGAGAAAACTGATTCTTTTATAAGAACACTCCGCCATTTGTTGGTTGCTTCACTCTGTAAGAAACTATTATCACCCTGCTTGAGATTGGATGTTCCGTCCTCAAAAGTTGAAATAATGTCCGACAATAATTCCTTTTTTTTCAATTGGCCATTCTTAGCCTCTAACTTCGGTTCATTTTTTCTTTTTTCCTGACGAACATCTACTAAGCTGGCAACCCTCTTTGAAAAACATGATGAATAAGAGGTATCACTCCTTCCAAGTTCTAAATTTGACGGAAATTTACACGACTCCATAATGTCCTCCTGCTGCTTTTCAGGAGCAGTTGAACCAGATTTATCTGCAGAAACTCTACGTGATGTCCTAGGCATCTCAATTTGCATCTGATGTTCTACGATACATGCTTCCTCAGATTTTGACATAATCTCTTTGCCAGAACTGATTTGTACACTTGATGATGCTTCCTCAGCTAGAAATTGTTCTTTCTCTTTATTAACCAACTCTGAATGATGGAAATCATTAATCAGTTGAACATCGTCATCGGAATTGGCTTTTCCGCATATAGATGATGCACCAGAAGGCATGCCATTTACCCCATAACCAGAGTTCCCTTCAGATGCTTTCGAAGAAATATTTAGCAATTCTTCAGGCCCAACTGAATTTGAAGTGTTTTTCATATTAACAACCTCAAAAGCTTTACTCTTGTTTGCATAAGAAGACAGAGATGTTTCACTGTCAACATTTTCTTCCATATTAGTTATAGATGTCTTTTCTGAATGAATTGTAATCTTAAGATTATTCATACTTTCACTATCATGACTATCAGCAGATACAACATTATCAGAATCCTTGAGATCAGACGTGGAAGTTAATGCATGAGTGCTACTGCTCTTCTGCTCCATAAAATTTCCAAAAATCTTCTTTTTAGTAGTTTGGAGGATGGATAAAAAATTATACCATTGACCTTCTTCCTTCTGGACATGTGTTTCTCTAGGAAAGACCCCTTCATTTTCAGTCGTATGCCTATAATAACAACAATGATCCCAAGAAATGTTTCAGAACAAATGCGATATTAGAGGATAAACTTGTTTCAGAAATAAAAGTTAATTTATTGTTAGGAAATGAGAAAACAAATACAAATCGACTCAAACACACAAAATAATGTAGACTTTAGCAAGCTGAAGCAACTATATTATCAAAAAACAGAGAGGAAAACGAAGAAACAAGAAAAGTAGCACCCTGTGATGCGACATTAGTGCATAAACTGGGTAAGCCAAAGAAGTGAAAAGGCAATGATCAGACGAAAATAGTCCATTATTAAGTATGATATCCATTTCACATTTCAGAGAATTGGTATCAAATACCAATTCACCTTATAACTTAGTTTTAGAGAATTGCACTCTCTATACTTTTAAATATCCAACATTCATGTCGACAGTTATAAACTGCATCACATTTCATCATGTGAACTTGACTGTGCATTTATGACAGTGAAATAATTTCAGTTAAATAGCTATATTCTAGCATGTATTCCCAAAGGAAGATTGCCCTAACCTTTTAAAGATGAGACACATCATCTATAACCTATGTTGCTTGGATATGGATGCGATATTCGATATGGATGTAGATCTAGAGGTCGAATTCTTCATCAAATAAATTTAGGATTCAGGGGTACGAATCAAAGTACGGTTACGGGTGTTAGGATCAACACTATACCCAATGTATGCGCATCAAGAATGAGAATGGAGAAGTATTGTAGAAGAAGCACTCATTAGAACAAGATGATAGGTGCATTTCATTAACTCTTGAATGAAGAGGGGATAATGCGACTGGCCAAACGAGATCCCTATGAAATTTTGGAAGATTGTAGGTGAAGTAGGTTTGTCTAATGTCATCTTAGAAAGGCTAGAATACCAGAAGATTGGAGATAAAGTACATCGATCCTTTTGTATAAGAACAAGGTGATTTTCAAGAATTGGAACTATAGAGGCATCAAGTTACAGACCTACAATATGAAAGTGCAGAAGAGGGTGGTCAGGATAAGAATGAAATGGAGTGTGCTTATCTCCGAGAACCAATTTGAATTCATGCCACGATGGTCAACTACAAAAGTCATTCATATAGCAAGGAGATTAGTGAGCTGTAGGGAGATAGGAAGAGGGAATTATATATGGTGTTCATTCACCTACAAAAAAGCAAAATGATAAAGTTCTTACAGAGGGTCTATGGAGATGTTTAGAGTTTAGAGATATATCTAACTAACGTAGGACAATTAAGGAAATATACGACGGAACCAAGAACCGGGTAAAAATAGTGGAAGATGAATAAGAACACTTCCCCATCATGATGGGGTTGCATCAGGGGTCAACCATTAACCCATTTATCTTTTCCTTGGTGAAGAACGAATTGACACGACATATTCAAGAGGATGTTATGTGGTGTATATTATTCGCATATGACATATTATTGATTGACGAGATGCGCAGTGGAGTTAACAATAGGCTGGAAGCATGAGATAGACCTTAGAATCTACAGGTTTTAGGTTAAGCCAAACTAATGTTGAGCACTAGGAGTGCAAGTTCAATGACATAACACATGAAGGGGAGATGGAAGTGAAGATTGATACACAAGTCATACTAGATTTCAAGTATCTTGGGTTTATAATCCAAAGAAACGGGGAAGTTGACGATGATATCGCTTATCGTACTGGAGCGGAGTGGGTGAAATGGAGACTCGCATCTGGGGTACTGTGTGATAAGAACATAGCACAAGGTTTAAATATAAGTTCTATAAAGTGGTGCTAAGACCTAAACTGTTGTTTGGATAGAGAGTTGGCCACAAGCATTGGAGAGAAAGTATATCAAAGTAAAATGTAATGCAACTAGCAGCATTATTTTTCATTTCATTTCTTAATTTCTTTAGTATGCCTTCTTGGTTGTTCGTAATCATCCAAAGCTTGTTTTTAGTTTTCTTTCTATTACATCTTTTTTCCAAATCATGCTTTATGATTTCTGACTCGTATTCTGCTAAGGCCACCAGGATACTCTACAGATCCAATTCTTCAAATTTGGCTAGGTCGAAATCTTTACCATGGTTTAACAATCTATATGTGAACTTCTATTGTTCATTTTTTCTGTATTATATCATTTTAGATATAACTTACAACGACATCAAGTCAATTAGGCTTTATACTTCTATATTCATTCTAATTTTATGAACAATCAATTTTAATGCAAATAGTCAGACTTGCATTTCTACCTAGCATTCTAATCTTCCACAATTTATTTCCATCATCTTTTTCACAGTATGTTCACCTTTTTCTTCAACATTTTCCACAATATGAATCACACACAAACTGCAAGCATGTGTACGATTTTGTACTATCATACACAACAATTTCACTAACAGATCAATTGAAAACATTTAATCCATAGATCAACAACACATCATACTAAGCTCATAATCTTGCAAATGAATGCTAATAAGAAAGTAATATTTTTGACCGCACTAATATCATCATCACATTTCAACAAGATAATTTAGATCAAAATGCAGCTAAAGGCTCATAAGCATCTCTAAGCAAGAGATCTTACTTCTTTTCAGATATCTCCGCAGCTATAGATTTCTGCTGCTCCACCACTTCAGATTTCAACGGCTGCGAAATTTCACCCTTAACATTCACTGAAGAACGCCATCTTCTACATTCTGTGAATAGAAACTTGCTCCATTAACACATATAATTGAAGAAAAAAAAACAGTACTCTCGACCCTCCCTCCACCAAACCCATATAGGACCAAGAAGTATTTTACAGCCAAAATGATAAAAGAACAACAACATTAAACCCAGTGTATTCCCACAAAAAATGGGGTCTATGGAGGTTTCTACCTCGGGTAAGGTAGAGATGTTGTTTGTCATACACCCCCCGGCCCAAAATGATAAAAGAAAAGGACATAATTTTTTCCAAATAGGTATTTGATAAACTACTTATTCACTCTTCTACATTCTGCAAATGGTTTCATTAACGTATACCAATGATAAGATCAATACCCCTCAACCTCCATCCACCCCACACCTAGAAAAGATAATCAGGAACCAACATTTTGAGACCAAATGGCAGGAAAAAGAAACACACATTTTTTTCCAAATAGTATATGATAAACTACCTATTCATCTTCCTAATCACATCCTTCAACCCCAACCTAGCCAAACTGAACCAAAGACCAAAATCAAGAAGCAACATTACGAGGGGAAAAACGACAGACATTTTTCAAGTGGGTTTTTGAAAACTACTTATTCACTCTTATACATTCTATATATAGGTTCATTAACACATACAAGTGATACAATCGATACCCCTAAACCTCCGTCTAACCCACACCTAAAAAGGATAATCAGGAACCAACTTTTTGCGACAACAAAAAAAAAAAAAAAAAACCCGATGCACTAATGGTCCTCT
>JBDJHY010000116.1:18673453-18685908 GCA_039654485.1 Withania somnifera | reverse complement strand
AGCATTGGATTCTGGAAAGGGAGCTGGAGCTGATAAGCCTTCTAAAAGATCGGAACTTCTTGTTGGTTCTGAAAGAATTGATCGTGATACTGAATTTGTTATCCTAGCCAGTCCTGGCATATGGGAGGTAAGTTCAAAATCTAACACTAAAACCAAAAGAAATAAACAAAAAAACCTTTGTGGCAACTGTTGGTTTCTGATTGTGAAATTTTTCAACAGGTAACGAAGCAGCAAGAGGCGGTGAACCTGATCAGGCATTTAGAAGATCCTCAAGAAGCTGCTGAATGCTTAGCCAAAGAGGCTATAACTAGAATGAGCAAAAGCAATGTTGCTTGCCTTATCATTAGGTTTGAGTGATGCAGAACTGAGAAAGTTTGTGTAGAACTTCTAGCATTTCTGAGTGAATCTGTACTGTCAACTTTACATACTCTGTAATGAGTCATTCCCCCCATTGACAGAACTGGGAAGCTATCCAAATACAAATTAGGAGTAACATATTTACCAAACTAAGATTGCTTGAAAATGCAATACTTCTCTAAGCTCAAGCTGGATCTCAGAACTAGTTTTGCAAAATGTCAAGAAAAAGAATTTCTGAATTATTACTCTTTCTGTTTTCCCTCAACATACTTATTTCATTTTATCTTCTCCAATTGTTCTCTTTACCATATTTTACTAGATTGATGCATCTAGACATGCCCTGTTAACTTACTGTTCTCACTGATACATCGTTTCCCTTATGGAACTAATTTGAATAAAAAGACATGGATAGTGAACATTCATATAGTCGACCTAATTGTGCTTGGTTGTTGCAGTTGTATTTAGTTCTCTTACATTCATTCTCAATGCTTTTGGCCTTAATATAGGCCATTAATGACGCCTATATATAACTCCCACCACCTTGAAGTATAAATTCATACACTGAAAACCAGTTCAGCACCCCCTTATTATACAAAGAATCTAAAATGAAGCAGCTTTTACATATTTGCCTTTTTGAAGGGAAATTTTGTTTTACCAGACAATTTTCAAGGAAGGTCTCTCTCCCAACAGGAAAAGACTGTAGATTTGTCAAGAATTCAGTCAATGGGGACTGTTTAATGCATTTTTCTGGATGTTCCAGTCACTTAACGATACATATGTGAAGGAAAATTGCAAAAGTATGACATTTAAAGCAGTAAATATAACAGAAATACAGCATCTTCACTGCAGAACACCTCCTATCAAATCCAAACCGTAGAGTTTATTGAAAGCTGATGTGCAGTCGGTATATACATTTCTCATCTCAACACCAAACATTTTTACAGCAATTAAATTTACGAAAGGAACTGTTTGGGAAGCCATAAAGAGCTGTGAGGAAAATTATAGATGATGAATGATGTGTCACACCTCCAGCTGACAACCATAGGAGCACTTGAATAATCTTGAAACTGAATACTGTCACCTTTTCTCGCTAGTCTTACTTCGGAAGGGAGATAACAAAGAGAGGCGAGCTGTATCCAATTGCAAACACCTCAGTTCCTCATTCATGCAAAAAAAAAATGTAATTTTTGCAGATAATATAAAATCTTACACTTCTGAGAAACATTGCCAGCAGTTGGGGTTTCATCTTGGGAGATCAAATTCTTCAAAGTGAAAACTGGAAGAGACAATGTATAAAGTCAGCTTATAGATATTGACGACCAGCAAGGGAGAACAAACTATTGTGCATTCTATGTTGACAAGGAAATGAACCTTGGGCCTAACTCAACCCACAAGGAAATGAACCTTGGGCCTAACTCAACCCAAAACCTAGCTCAAGGGGAGGATTGCCCAAGGACCACCTAAGGTCATACATTCAACATGGTATCAAAGCGGACACAGGTCCTGCGAGCGAGTCTCACAGCCACCCATTATCAGATAGAATCTTTGCCATGACGAAAAGAATCAGGCACAGACATCATGCGGCGTGTTGAGAATACATTAAAGTAAAAATGGGCTCTCTTTGAAAGGTTGGCTTTTAGATGAAACAGTAACACAGTTCAAAATCTAAACTTCAATTGTGCAGATGAAATTAGAACTAAACATTTAGGATAAAAACATAGTCGTCTATTGAGTCATACACACAAATCAAAGAAATCTTGCCAAAACTCTGTGCTGCTGAAAGACATGCCAGACAAGAACCGCTTTCCCCATTCTTCTCAACTGAGAACCCAGCTATACTCATCCCCCAACCCTTACACTACTCGCTCTTTCCAGTCACAAGCAGTTCTCTATTAAACACACTTTCTTCTCTTTTTATACTCCCTCCATCCCACGTCCCATACAACGTTTGACTTGGTATGGTGTTTAAGAAAAAAAGAAGAATTTTTGAAACATTGTGGTCTAAAACAATCCTTAGATATTTGTGCAGCTATAAAAATCATTTCATAGGGTAAAAGGGGAATTTTAAAGTTAAATTGTATCCAATTACAGTGGGGTGACATTCTTTTTGGGAGGGACTAAAAAGGAAAGGGTGTCACATAAAATGGGACGGAGGGAATATCTTATTTCACTTGTCCTCTTGTTCACTGATTTTGATGCTCCCTATTTGCTAAAAAGTAACAGCCAATGTTAACAAGAATTTGGTATCCAAGAACAAAACCAGGAAAAGACTCCATCCCTGCCTTGCAGCAGATTCAACAAATAGCTGGTCATAAACTTCATTTTGGATTTATAAGAAAATAAGTATAATATTATTGGGGAAAAAAAGTGCAATATTTTTGGATGAGATCTCTATAGGAAATTATTCCAGACCTTGTACCCCATAATTTCAAAAGAAAATGTGTTATCGATGTTTTTAACTATGGCTATCAATTAAGAGATCTGAAAGATCGTTACCTTCACTAGGCAAGGTAGCATTTGTGGCACTATCATCCTGCTTGATACTATTCATGCTTGCACCATTTGATTCTGCTCCTACAGAAGTGTGGTTCTTCTTTCCAAGCCTCAGGAGGCGTTTAAAACCTTTTGGTGATTCTTTCACTTGAGTCCTTTCTGCACCTTCCGGATTGTTGTCTACTCTAACAGTGTGAATATCAGGTGCATAAGCTTTGGCAATTTCTTTAACTGTTGATCCTATGTCTGAGCTCGACGGTGGTGCTTTAACAAACTCCAAGTTTCTGGTACAAGGGTCCTCTATAGAGGAGACACGAGCATACGGAGCACGATAAACAGTACTTCCAATATTTGCGAACTTGGGTGTGTCATCTGCATAATTCGTCCCTGTCTGCACATATTATAGTGGAATATTCAATTTCTGCTCTTCCATATGTGCAGCTTATTCTTTTTTTCTTATTTAATGAACAAGTAATGTTAATTCAATAAGAGCACAAACAAGCGAAGCAGAAATTAAAACTTTCACCAGTTAAACATAAGAGCATAGCCCCCTGGAGCGCCACGAAAAGCATAAAATTTAAATCCTTTGGCAGATATATGGTTACAAATATCCACACGAGCATAATTCTACATGCGACTCAAATAGACGATTTTTCTACTTGATAAGTCTTGTTTAGGTGTATACTCCAAGTTTTCCAGGCACCGTTTAGGTGAAGATATATTTTTCTTTTTTCAATTAAGCTTATGCAGCTGAATATAAATTAAATATTGACATGGAATTAAATTGAACAATAGATTCCTCACATCATAGAACATCAAACGATCAGGCACCCAAGAACACTAAAATGCCCCTAACCACCACCCCCAGCCCTCCACCCAAATATCCCTTCTTACCCCATGCCACCAAAGAAAAAAGAATCAAATGAGATGAAGCAAATTCATATTCCAGATAAAACTAAAACGTCTATTTTGATTCTGATGTGAAACTTTAGCATAATATATAAACAGTAAGCACATTCAAAGTTGAGGTGCTCAATTGACAACAATGGATAGAATTGAGGTGTCAAGATGTGCATACTCAAAGTTGAGTGTTTACTTCCCAATTGAGGCCAAGTTTGTGTGTCTGTTGTGTATCATCTCAGAAGGTAAATCAAATTGTGTATGCTGCTTCTGGAAAAAAATATTTTGCTAGGTTGGTAACATTTTTAATGAAGAAAATCAGGGACATGTATCTTCATGATCTACTCATGGTAATACAGTTTCCATATGATCAACTAATACAGTAACCATATGATCAACTATAAGAAAATTAAGTGTAAGAGTAAACATCACTGAACTGTAAGGTAAGATTTACCAAACTCTCCTAATCCTACCTCATGGGAATTTGACAGCTCTTGCAGTCGGCTAGGAGCAGGAGCTCTTATAAATCCTTCAAAGGGTGATGGTGGGTCGCGCGTAGAGGCATAATCAGTTTTCTCAACACTGTCAATGCTGTCACAATCTTCCACAACCAAATCCTCTGATGATGAATTGGGAACAGCCAAAAAGGGCTTCTCCTTCTCAAGCATAACAACAGTTTTCTCAATGATGTTTTCATCTATATCATTCTTGTATGATTCAATGCCTTCAGATGCTACAGAAGGCCTGTCATGCTTCACCTTGGCTATAATCTCCGCAGCTGGTTTGGCTTGTGGTAAATCTGACGACTCTTTGGTGGTTCTGATTTTCAGCTCAGGAAGAGTTGCAGCCTTCTTTTTGTCAAGGTCTATGATGTCAGATATTTTCTTGCTCTCTGGCACATCAGAGCGCTTTGTTTTAGACACTGGTTCAGCACTCCGTGCCTTGGGCTTTGATACGAATTCAGTACTTTGTACCTTCCGTAAAGTACCAGGCTTGGTGCTGATTGCTTTGGGCTCTGATAATCTTCTTAGTCGTTCCATGGATGCCTTTGAATCAGGTGTAACACCATTGTTTTCTTTTTTCGGTTCAGACAAGCATGACGCCGATCTACTCAACTTGTTACCTTCCGATCTGCTGCCATCAGTTGATTTGCTGGCTTTAGAGCCCTTTTTCAAATCACTTGATCCCAACAAAGTTCTTATTTTGGTTCTTTGCAACGGCGATGAGGATCCAGGCTCTGAGTCACTGAACTTAGATCCCCTGAAGGTGCCAGGAGAACTTTTAGCTGGCAATTTTCTTGCTTGGACTATTGGTGCTGGAGCACCAGAGCTGGAGTCACCTCTGGATGCAATTCTCTTTTGCCTTTCCAGTTTTAATGCTTCAATGCGCTTTTGGTCTGCCTCTTCCTGCAAAATTTTAAAGTTCCACCAATTAAACTCTAAGGAAAATATATCATAAATAACCACCTTAAATAGGTTAGATTTTCCAGAAATATCAAGCGATATTAATCAGTAATATTGTGCATTGCCAAAAAAAGGGAAAAAAGTTAAGAGTTAGTGTACCTTTTCTTTTTTCATCTTCTGGATATCAGCTTTGAAGGATCTTATCCTCTCAGCGCGAGCTCGTGCATCATCCAAAGGACTCGACTTTGACATTTTTCCTTTTCTTATTGGTCCTCCACTCCTTTTCTTATCCAAAGTATCAACAGTAGCTTTTGACCTGCGATCTTTCTCTGATTTTTTAGAACCTTCCTTGACATCATTGGAGACTCCATTCTTTCTTTTATCCTTTAAAGCAGAACCTTCAATGCAAATTTGCATTTCATAGTCCAAAGCAGGGTCATAGACACCAGACCGCTTTTCTATTCCACGCTCAGGCATCAAGCTCAAATCATTAGGCTCGTATCTCATAATTCCAGCAGAGCAGTTTTCTGATTTTTGATGCCCCGATGGAAGCTCAGAGTCCATGTTAATGGCAGTTCTACCGTCTGGTCCAACGTCATCTAATGACATTGACCTAAAAGGTACTACAAAAGACTCATCAGCTATATCATGTGAGGAAGCTTTGTTTAGCTTATTAGTATGCTCATATGCATTTACAGCAAGAGGATCTAATGAATTTCTCAGCCCTGATTGATTTCCTCGACCATTCAACATAAATTCATCATTTGCAGTTCTAGGCATGACTTTTCTCTCATTTCTTTCATTAAAGTGCAAGTCCATTTGGTCACCAAGTCCTTGGCCATTGTTATATCCTCTGCTAGAAAATAGAACTTCACCATTAGAATCCCTGGACATGCGAGACATCTTTGCACCGACTGTATGCATATCACATAACCTATCCTTCATTTCAATGCCATCTTGGGCATCAACAGCCAAAGGATCATTGCCAACGGAATTTTTGGTTCTCCTCCTTGCATCCTTCTCCATTGCGAACATGCCATCTTTATCAGCATGATTTTCTTCTACATTACCTTTCAATAAACAATTTTGAAATGCCAGCCAGTGCCCACCATAAGCTTCCTTCTCACAGACAGTGCCATCATCCTGAAGCTTTGTGCCGTTTCGTCTTGTTTTTGATGACCATGAAGTTTCCTTTTTCACCAGATTGTCACCGTTGCCTTCTAAATCTTCACTATCGCCATCATTTTCCGAACCAGAAGCTTCTTCTGATTCGCTATCACTAGAGTTCTTTGCTTTAGAAGTGATATAATTAATGTTGCGTATAACAACCTTTCCTGATTGATTTTTCCTAGAGCGACCAGCCTTCTTTCTTTGACTATCAGACCCTTCACTGTCCATTTCTGCATTCTCCTCTGAATCACTGTTGCTTTCTCTCCTGTCCATAGACTGTCTTTTCTGTCTACTTTGCGGAGTGACACCCGTTCGATAGTCTTCCATTCCTGGATAAGGAGGTTGATAGAGATGTCCATTTCCTGAATAAGCTGGATAGTAAGGTACTCCTTGCATGGGATATCCTTGAAAAGCAGGTACGGCAGCGGGAGGAGAATGCATTGGCCAGGGCGGATACATTGGATGCAGAAACTGATATTGTTGTTGACCATTTGGACTTTGTTGATCCGATGGAGGCCTTTCCCCTATATTACAAAATAATATATCAAAACTTATCAACTCTCTCATCAAGTAACATAATGTACAAATATATAACTTGCCTAAATCATCCCACTCAATTCTCATAAACCATAAGATTATATCCAAGGTCAGAACTGAAAGGATCCCCAACCCAATGAACATTTCGTATATCAAAATAGAAAAACGGAAACTAGAACCTCGATGACTAAAAGAATGTATGTTATTATTTGTCGTTTGTCATCCAATAACTGTTTGGGAAAAAACCCTCTAATAATCTCCACAAACATGCCGAGACTTCCACAGAGAACAAATTCTAGTATAACGTTATCTGGACCATCCCTTGCCTGTAATTTCCACACAGTTTAATGTTGAATGCAATATCAAATTACACTAGGTTAGAAAACCTTCAAGAGACACAAATATGATCTAGCCTAGATGCCTATAAATCAGGAAGTTATGATAAGGATATCCCTCAAAAGGATTAACTTCGTTGCCTGAATTACCATCTGCATTTGATTTCACATAATTCTCAGAAGCCATCTCGCTGTTGGAATCAAACTGCTTATTAGCAACACTAGAGAGCAGAATTCCTGATGCATTCATTGCAGCAATGTCTAATTGATTTGCCATTGCTTCTGCAGCTTCAATTTCAACCCATTGTCCATTTTCATGTTTTTTCTTCCACAGATCCATAAATCTTACACATGCATCTCTGCCACATGAAAACATTTCATGAATCATAGAATTGTCTAGCATGTTCACTAACTTAACCTTTTAATTGTGGTTCTTCGAATAGTTTGGAAGCGAAGTAGTAGTTTCTTCTGGTTGCTTACCTTAAGCGCGAGGCACCAAAAGAATCGGAAAATGATACCATCTGTGACATACGATCGATATCAAAACCAGCAGCTACAGCACGTGCAAATGCCATTCCTTGTTCTTTTTGAAGCACAGACTTGCGAGTCTCCAGGACCTTCAGAAGTTGTACTCTGGATAAGAAAAATCAAATCAAAATGCATTCGAGCTGTTACTAAACTTGAAGAATTTGGCTTTTCATATATGTAACCAAGCTCAGAGGAACACTATATTATAAGTTTCTGTAGATTCTTTAAGGCCTATGAAACCAATAAAAAACTGAAGGAAACTTCAGAAGCGTGAGCATAGGCTGGTGGAAAATAATTTAGTACTAGCAAATCCTGCCTTTATTTTGATTGCCTCAGGCTAGAGGCCAACGAGCTTGAACTCGAGAACATAAAATGCAATGTCGAGGGCCTGTTTGGCTTTGCATAAAAAAAGTAGCTTTAAAAAGTAGTTTTTAGAAAGTCAAACATCAATTTTTGAGTTAAAAATGAAAAGGAGAGGAGTACCTACTTTTAACTTTTTAAAAACAAATTTTAACTTTTTTAAGTCGTTTTTAAAATATCCAAACACTTTTGAGGGCTGAAAACTACATAAAGTTGGTTTGACCAACTTTTAAGCTAAGCCAAACACCCTCTGAAAAAAGCCAATATACATACAGATTAAGGGGCTGCATACAAGGATTTCATTTGAAGTGGAGAATCGTGAATAAGGACAGAAGTACAACTCATCAAGACATAATACTGCATTTTGACTAACCATGATTCAAGTAGAGTGGAGAATCATGAATCTTGACGTACAATTAAGAGAAATAACTAACCATGCTAGGTTAGAAATCCTGCTTTCAACTGTATCAACAAAAAGGATCCTACTTCTCAATTCGACCATAGCGATTTCACTGATTTACTTCCTAACATTATGACTACAATAAAGCGCACTTGTCGATCCAGGATTTTAACTTGACGGATTCAAACCCATGTACTTTATAAATTATGGGTTTAGAGTATAGTATTTGTTGAAATTTTTAGCAACTATGCTCCATGTCAAAAATATTTCGGTTGAACCTGTTACCTGTAGCACTAAGGCTACATTCGCCACTGACAAATGAACAGAGATGCAAAAAAAATCTGTCAAATTCTTCTACTTGATAAATCATCAGCAAATCCTCATCCACAGGATGATGAAGTGAGACCACAGTCCCATGTGTAATTTCAATAAATAGAAAAATCTGCTGAAATGCTTTGCCACTCACATACCTTGAATTTTCTCCCTGCGTATTTGTTTGAGGCGGATGCTCCCCCGGCTGCCGAAAATAAACCAGATTAGGAAAAATGCATAATTTGTGCAACATTTGAAAGAATATAATACAGTCACCTTGTAAAGGACAATAGCTTTCTCCTCATTGACATCTGTTGTAGGTTTAGTACCTGCCCATAGTTTAGTGTTTTTCAGTACCTCGTGTCATAAGCTAGTAATTCCACATAACATTGGAGGATAGAGCCTGCTACTTAGCTGATAGAAGAGGGAAGAAGAAGAAAACTTTATTGAAGAAAATAAGGAACTTGCAGTGTCTAGATATCGATATCAAAAGACGTATTTCCTTGCAAATGGAGGAACCAATCAATGAGCAATGGAAGAAAAATAAATTAAAAAGTGGGAAGAGTTAAATTAGCCACTAAACCAAGATCATAACACAAAAGAGTATAAATTGACCTGTGTGATGATGATAAAGAGAAAGAAAAAGAATTGGCTTTGTTCTGTTAGTAATGATACAAGTTTCTCACTCAGAAGTACCTGCAAAGTTTCCTGCTGGTTTTGCTTCTTTGTATTCAACCTGTTAAAGAAATAAATATTGTTGGACTGACGTCTTGATACTCAATGACACGTGAAATTTCTGAAGATCAGTAAATACTTACTGGCCCTTGCCCACTATCATTGTTTCCCTGAAGCACAATTGCTTCCTCAATCTGCAAGATTTCAGATTCGATGGTGTATACCCTTTCCAGAATCTCCGGATTGCTCACAAAACGGACAAACCTGTTAACAGAAAGAAACATTGAACCAATTGATATTAAAAAACACTGGACTGATGTGTTCCTACACCATTATCAAACTCGTATTCTCTTTTTAATGTTTCTCAGTGTCCATACGATGTGTCAAAACAGCAAGATTACAGGGTGTGAAGTTATCATGATTGAAATCCTGGACACTCCAGATTAAATATTTATATCATAAATGCTTACAAGAGTTATTTTGGTTTAGCTTGCTGGTTACACATAAAAGGGGGCAAAAGCTTCCTTTATCCGTTTGCAACAATATGGACTGCCCCTAATGAAGGTTCTGACCAATTTTGTGACAAATATATATGACAAATTTTATCCCTTTGCACATAAGACAACGGTTATCATGGGAAACTTTCCCAGTTAATAAGCTACAACAATGTAAGATTACATGAAATTGATAAATGGAGTTCTTACAATGCCAAGAAAAAATGGCACAAACCTTTCCACTGTGCCCTTTGTAAACCATGAATCGTCAACATGAGCACCTGGTTCAAGCAAAATTGAATAACCACCCTTTGCAATTTGATCCTGAGCAGTTTTCAAGTGAGCAAGAAAAGGAGTAAGCAATCCAGAAGCTATTTTCTCTTTCTTGTCATTGGCTATAATGAATAGATCACACCTGAAAGAAGAGAAAAAAGCATTTGATTAGTACAGAGAACGATAGCAGTTCCGCTCTACGTCCTTCAGAAATGCTTTCACCAGGAAACACATTAAACTCATCAACAACATAATTACCATTCAAAGGCACAATAACCAATTGACTACAACTATTGCCACTCAAAATACCCTACGTTCTATTACTCGAGCACAATATTGGCACCCACGATAACAAAGGGACAAGTACAGAGATAAATTGCAATTGCAGATACTATTTATTTTTTGTTTGCATACAACCTAAGAAAGATCGAACAAGAGTACTAACTTATGTATCCAAATTTTCAGACTCTTTTAACAATGGGACAGCGATGGCATTGCCCTTCAATCAGTAATAGGAGACATGAAAAAAGTTCTAATCACCATTTGGAGAAATGATAAGAAACTGTAAGCATCATACTTTCCTCAAAACAACATATTGCAGGATTTAGAAAAGGAAGACAGTATTCAAGGCTGCAGAACAAGATTGTCGAATATTCAACTGGATTCGGAATTTATATGTTCAAGGAGGTTTGAATTGGCTTTTACACAATCAATCCTAAACATGACAAAAAAAAGAAAACAATAAGTCAATTAACAATCAACTAAACTTTCAATATCAGACTAGTTGACGTTTGCTATATGAGTCCTCTATATCCATTCTGCTTTACTCAGGCCCATTTTGCTCCAGCAATGGAAAATAATCTAAGACAAAATTAGTGTACTCTAAAACTAAACATTCTCTAAATATCTCTCATTTTCTGACATGGCATTCAAATCTCTAACCAGAAAACATGAGTACATATTCAAAAAGTTGCACCTAATCATAACAAGGATATAAACCCAAAGAGAATCAACATCCATATACACGCAGCAATAATTCATTCTAAAACACCATTACATGAAATAATAACCAAAATAAAGATTGACATTATACAGTAAATATACCTAGTTCTAGTAGGAGTGAGTTGAAAAACAACTGAGTCGAGTCGAGCACTCGACTTCATTCTTGCAGCTCCAATTACTTGCACCACCAACTCTCAGATCGTCAAATGAGCTTCCAAACTCGAAACAACCAAAACCTAACAGCTGAATAGAACAGCCCCAAATGACCAATCAGTAAAACCTCACTGTTTTCATCATCAAGAAACCTCTTCTACCCATGAAAAACACAAAAGCCCACTTTTTTTAGAGAAAAAGAGCAAAAGGGTCTGTACAAACCAAAAAATATTAAACCAAAGAGCTCAAGAAATATCACTTTAAATGGTTGTTTTCATACATTTTGACACTAACCCAAATCAAGATTCCATCTTTACAAGCAGAAAACTCACTGACCCATTACTCAATTTAGCTCAAAACACACACACACACACTAAGAGAAGGATCCGAAGAAACAAAGGCACCAACAGCTGAATAAAACATCCCCAAATGACTAATCAGCAATCAAGAAACCTCTTTTACACAAGAAAAAAACACGAAAAGCTCACTTTTTTAGACAAAAAGAACAAAAGGGAGTGTACACACCAAAAAGATTAAAGCCATAAAGTTCAAGAAAACTTCACTTTGAATGGTAGTTTTCATACATTTTAACACTAACCCAAATCAAGATTCCAGCCTTACATGCAGAAACTCACTGACCCATTACTCAATATAGCTCAAGAACACACACACTCAATGAGAGAAGGATCCAAAAACAGAGCAACTTTGGATGCCAAATCTACTTACAAAATACACAATAAGAACAAGATTCGCCCGTTGGATATTATCCACTGAGGTAAAAAGAGAGAAAGATCGAGGATATTTTAGGTATTCTGTACAAAAACGTGGAGCAGTAAAAGAGGAGAGGACAAGAGGACAAAATGGAGAAGGTATGATCAGGGATCTTTTTAGTTAAAGTGACAAAAGTATCCCTGAAGTGGGAGTGTTTTGTCCAGTGTAGAAATGTGAAACCACAGTGAGTGGTGCTAATTTGCGCCTACTGAAAATGAGACCCTCTTTTTTGGTCAAAGGAGCAGTTGTACATCAATTATGCACTTAATTTTTTTTTTTATTTTTTTTGACT
>JBDJHY010000116.1:18639558-18649717 GCA_039654485.1 Withania somnifera | reverse complement strand
GTGTGAGAGTAGAGGTGTGATTTGGGGGTTGAGGTAGGGGTTGGAAGCAGTTGGGGGGTTTGGGGACTATGAGGGGTGAGGGTAAGGTCATAGGGGCTTTTCACGATGGCGGAGTCAGGAATTTGACGAAAGATGCGTATATTTTTTTCAGTTATGTTAAAGGTGTTCATAATTAAATATATGCTCATAATAGCTAACATTTAACCTCTCTATTTTCACTGAATGTTCCGATAAAAATGTGCACCTAACCCTCTTTACTGAAAATGACTCCGCTACTGGGTTTTTGGGGTGAGCATGAAACAATTAACATGTAATGTTACTTATACCACTAACACCAACTCCTACAACAAAGATCCACCCAAAGTAGATAATAATTATGTCCCAAAGTTCATGTTGCAGTACTTTATACCTAATTTATGAGTCACATTCAGACTTCAGCTGAAGAGATACTTTTATCTATCCAGGAGTGGCTTATGCAGAATTTTGTGCAAGAAGGTCTGCCTCAATATATGCACGAAATCTCTTTTCGTATATATAATGTATTAATAGCACAAACTTTTCTGGCAAAGGAAATCATATGAAATCCTGAGACTGTCTCAAGCCACCGAGTAGAGAGGGGCTCATTGTAGTATTGGAGTTCAGACCAGTTCAGAAGTGGAGTTATTGTTCCTCACATTAGTAGCCAGCACAGCAGGGTAAAGCTTGATCATTGAGTACAAAGGGACTCATCGACAGGTTATGTGAACGGGGTCATAGTCATCAGCTCTAAGTGCTTTTGTTACCAACAATGAGCTTCCACTAATGCTTGTTCTTGACTCTTAACAAAAGCTTTAATTCTACTGCCTCCGTAAAGTATCAAGACGTGATAGATGTGGCAAGTAAATTACGTGCCCACATTGTAGCCTCAAGCAGCGGCTTGACAACATATTTATATCCAGGCAGCATCTTTCACTTCCTGTTCACTCGTTATGCTAGCAATCGGTCAAGGCCACAATACGATATAGTATGATGAGCAATTAAATCTTTGCCTGAAGTCACAAATGAAAGGAACAGCCTGGAAAAAGAAAAGACACCTCTTGACCATACAGAAGTTCCATATCTTACCCAAGTGTCTTAACAATGTTTAATCATATGTACAGAGATAGCTTCCAAAATGACAAAGACTGCATATTCTTGGCATCAAAAGACTTCACGGTTTTATGCAAATTCTCTTTTTCAGGTTTTGCAAATTATTCAAACGTAACAAAACAATTGTAATTGACACAAAAAAAGTTTAAGTTAAAGTTCCAAGAATCCTCCTCATCTTGAATATGACTTGTGAAATTCCAAAATGTCATCACCAATGACTACCCAACAACCACAAGCTCAAGAGTATTAGGGCTTCAAGGTTTCTAACCATCTGTAACACGAGGAGAAAATGGGAAGTTCACATCAGGCCATTTATGTATTTTGATGAAATCCATGTTCCTAACACCATATAGAACAGTGTCAAAAGGACCTTGTAACTTTCAGACAAAAGCACGTGTACGTGATCTCTCGATTAGTAAATAAAGTGCAAAATACTAGAGAGGAGAGACTGTCTGAAGTCCTACATAATCTCTGTCGTTTCCTCGTATCCTTCCCGAATTGGTTTCCCCCTTTTATTTCTTCCAATGAAGCCTTTGCTGCTACATTATGGACACACTTGATAGTTACTGCCACCAATAGTCTCCACATGAACAATTTCCATCTTTGAAATGGTGAAATCGACTATTATCTCTCTCCCAGAAATTTTGACAGTCTAAGCATACTCAGAGGTTCTTGGTTTTGAAAATGGTTGTTCCAGCAGGTGTACAAATAATGCTGAATGCTATTGCCAGCCGTTCACTATGAGTATAGAGCAGATCACTCTTTTGCTCCTCATCAACACTGTGTAGTGTCTCACTCGTCTGGGGAAAGTAACCTTCTTGTTTCAAGCCTTCATAAAGAACTCCTAGGGCTCCGGGAATCTGGTCATAAAATGGGTGAGATGTGTCTCTTCCAATGAAGTCCTTTACTGCTACATTATGGACAAGGTCACCAATAGTCTCCACATGAACAGTTCCCATCTTTGAAATGGTGAAATCGACTATTATCTCTCACAATTATCTCTCTCCCCAAAATTTTGGATATGAGTTTTATGGCTGTGTGACAGTCTACACATACACGGAGATTCTTGGTTATGCGAATGGTTGTCCCAGAAGGTGTACTAATAATGCCGAATGCTATTGCAAGCCGTTCACTATGAGTATAGAGCAGATCACTCTTTTGCTCCTCATCAACATCGTGTAGTGCCTCACTTGTCTGGGGAAAGTAACCTTCTTGTTTCAAGCGTTCAGAAAGAACTCTTAGGGCTTCATGCATCTGGTCATAATATGGGTGAGATGTGTCTCCCGAGACAAAAGCATGCACCTGGTTCCTAACTTCTATCCAGCTGCAGGCTGGTGGTTTTCTCATTCCCTTCTTCTTCATATTAGTTCTTAATTTTGATGCATCTTTCCATCTCCCAGCTACAGAATACATATTTGACAAGAGCAGATAAGGTCCCATGTTACCAGGATCAGCTGTAGTCATTTCTTTGGCAACTTTTTCAGCCAATTCAATATTTTTGTGAACTCGGCAAGCTGATAGCAGTGTAGCCCAAATACTCCCTGTGGGCTTAATAGGCATGTCAGTGATAAACTTATAAGCTTCCGATAATCTTCCAGCACGACCAAGAAGGTCTGCAATAGCAGCATAGTGCTCGAGCTGAGGAGAAACACCATAACTGCTCATACTTGTAAAATAATTCCAACCTTCATCAACCATACCAGCATGGCTGCAAGCAGTGAAAATAGCTAGGTAAGCCACACAATTGGGCTTTATCCTATCACGTTGCATATTTTCAAACAGAATAGTGGCCTCACGGGCATGACCATTCAATGCATAACCCATGATTATGGCTGTCCATGAAACTGAATCTTGTACCTCCATCCTATCAAAAATCCATCTAGCAGTCACTATCTTCCCACATTTCGCATACATGTCCACAAGTGAGCTAGCTATATACATGTTTTGATCAAACCTCATTCTTGTTATGTATGCATGGAGCTGTTTCCCCAGATGTAGTGTGGTCAAATGAGCACAGGCAGGCAGTATAGCTGAGAAAGAAACTTCCACAGGCTTGACATTAGCAGCTAACATCTGTCTAAACAGTCTCAGCCCCTCATCAAAAGAACCATTTTGCACACATCCTGCTATTATTGAGTTCCATGAAACATCATCCTTTTTTGGTAATAAATTGAACACCCTATAAGAATCCTCAACCCTGGTACAAGTTGCATACATATCAATTAAGCTACTCCCAATAAACTCATCTTTGTCAAACCTGTGTCTAATTGCATAACCATGAATTTCTTTTCCCTTTAAAACATCTATATAGCTCGCAAAGACAGGAAGAACACTCGACAGAGTGAAACAATCCGGCTTCAAATTGGCATTGCTCATCTCCCTTAACCTATCCAGAGCTCCCTCATACAATCCGCTTTGTACATTTCCACCAATCAAAGTATTCCACGAAACAACATCTTTATTCGACATCATTTGAAAAATCTTACACACATTATCTAATCCTTCACTGGAAAAATCAAAATGACTTTTTCCACTCCGTATCAACTCATTTACTTGACTAATACCATCATCTCTAACCTCATCTTCCCGGGCCACACCATACGCATTGTTATCAATAACCAAACTACTTCTACAAATATTACCGCGATTTGACAGAGGAATTTCGTCAAACACATGACAATCTTTTGATGAAACTTGCAATTTTGCATACATGTTCATAAGTGCATTCCCAGTATAAAGATCAGACTCCATGCCAAACCTAATAACACAACCATGAACAGACTCGCCAACTCTCAATTCCTTCAAATATGTACATGCTCTTAACACAGAAGGAAAAACATCTCTACCAGGCAACTTAGCCCACCCCCTCATTTCAACAAAACAAGCCAAAGAATCAAGAAAATAGCCATTACTAGTATAACACCTAACAAGAGATTTCCAAGCTTTTGTGGGTACATAACTAAAGTTGTTGAAAACTTGTAAAGATTCTTTAAGAAGGTTAAGGTTAGAGTAAATACCAAGAACAACGGTAGCAAGGGAAACTGACTTTGACCCTCTTGTTTTTACAATTTGGGCATGGAGTTGCATTGCTTGGGACTTTGTTTTGATGGAAGATGGTTTCCTTAAAAGTGTTAAGACAAGGTTTCCACTTGAAGATGCCATTTTTGGTTCACTGGCCATTTGGGGTGAATCTTGATTTTGTTTTTCCAATAGACACATATGTTAATTTCCAATTTTTCATTATTTGAGAGTGTGATGTGTTTTATGTTCATGTGTTTCTACTGACAACATTAAAAATGGCGTCTTTGTTGGGATTTAATCAGTTCGAAACATTCTACTTGTAAACTATATTGATCGAATTATTGGATGTTCGAATTTTAAAAAAATATTATTTTATAAATTATGTTCTTTAAATTTATTAAAAATATCATTTTATTTGTATACCATAATATTTTATTAAAATATATTTATACTGGTAAAAAGTTTTTAAGGATAAGGGTAAAGAATAAATATGTCAAAGTGGTCAGCACTTAATAAATTAAAATTTTAAAATTTAGCTCTCATTTGATTATAGATATTAAAATTGAAATTTAAAAATTTTGAGTTTTATTGTAATTTTTGTTATTTAAAGTTGTATTTGATAAAAATTAAAATTTTGTGAACGAAAGCAGCCTAAATATTTGAATTTCTAATCATACACATATTTGGTTATAAAGTTTTATTAAAAATGGTCAACCACTAGCTAATTTGATGGTAACCTCAACATCCCAAAGTTTTATAATGGTAATAGGTGCCACATCTAAGGGTGGTCATAAGTTATGGAACTGAATCAAAATTTAATTATTGAATCAAATCACTCGGTTATTAGTTGGAGCAGTCAATGCATTCACATATGCAAATCATAATTTATTATAGTGATGTTAATAATAATTAAGTTAAAAGAGTTTGTTGTAAGATAATTAAAATGAGTAATTAGCTGCTTCTTTTTTTTTTTTTTCCCAAAGATCAACGCCGCATTGGCCTCTATCAATCCATTCTCATATACACTATACAGAGAGTTGTGCATCTTTGTGCACTACATTTGCAAACAAGCAGCCTATCACAGAAGAGAGAAAAATAGAACTCATTATTCAAAAACCAAAAGTTAAACATCTAAACAGGCCTTCACAATTATCTAACTGGAACAATTAGCTATTTTTGCAATCTGGTAATATCATCAACTAGAACAACAACTTCACAAAGTGGGATTTGGAGACACTAAAATGTACACAGTCCATACTAAGATTCAGGTAAAGAAGCCGTTTTAGGAAAATTCTTGGCTCAAAGACAAAAATTTTTGCTCGATTTGTGCGTGTCATGGGCCATGCTATCGTTTAAATTTTATCGGATGCCCCCGAACGGACATTATCATCAACTAGAATTCATATACGAAAAGGAACCATCTTTGGGCATTGTCTAACTGCTCATGGATCTCAGTTCCTGCAACTGTGCTTTTATTTGATCTTGAACAAGCTCTAATCTCCTTGAATAAACTACCAATTCTAGCATATGTTGCTTCCTCCATTTCTCATCCACTGAGCTCATTGCACTGCTCCTAAATCCTAAAGGGGTTGGACCCAATGCCCTTGTTGATCCATTCAAATTAGCCACATTGTTTAACAATTCCTTGAAGATGGGTGATAGACAGATTCGCACTGTGTCCTCGATCAAACTAGGTATTGAACCTCCTGCTACTGCAGCTGTAGCCACCATGCCCTGGGGAAGAATGGCATGTGTCCCTCCACCAGATGCCTGATAGTACTGTTGAATAAGAACAGGTTTATCTTCAACTTTATTTGCTCCTCCTCGAGACCTTTTTCTTTGACTTAGAACCTCTCCCGTCAGGGTTAGGGTGATCAATGAAATTTGCGTTGGGGTTAAGGTGTGAATCCTCATAAAATAAATCCACCATCTTCTGGTCTACGGACGACAATGGGTCCTGCATTGCTCCAGACCTTGCAAGAGATGTCGAAAGTGGTTTGATCGTGGGAGCTCTTAAAGACAAATTCCTTACAGATCCCATCTTACTCATCACATTCCGATATTTCTTCTTCAACCACCTCAACTTTTCTGCTAATTGATTCTTGTTGAAATCCAACTGCAACTTGCTCTTCATTTGGTCATAGAAATCATGATGGTGCGATGACGAAGAATTTATACCACTACGCTGTCTAGTGTATTCCAGCAATCCTTGTAACAATTCAATCTCATCTTCATCCTTCCAGAGCCGTTTGAAAAGTTTCGGAGAATCATCAAAAGCTAACGGTTTCTTCTCTTCCACAATAGCGCTAGAAGCCAGAATAACGCCGAATTCGTCGATCCGCTATCGTTTAAGTGAATCACTTGCAGGCACACCAACAACGGGAGTAGGAGGAGAGGAAGTTGAATCCTCATCATCCTCGACGTCAATGTCATCATCTTCATCAACAACGACTTCTTTCTGGGGAGGACCGCTCTCTTCATCATCTTCCTCTTGTACCGTGCTGGTCTTCTACGGAAACCATAAGGGAAATTAGCTTGAAAGAACGTTTATGAAATTATCCTTTTCCAATTCTTATTATAATGCCTTAGATAAATGGTTAAACTTAGATGGTGGATCTGGAGGAGGCCAAGGGTTCAGCGTCAGGGCGGATCTAGAGATGAACCCTCACCAAAAGATTACGATATATATAAGGTACTTTTTAAATATTTTAGCTAAATATAAGATTGAAGGATCAGATATTGGCTTAGTGATTGAATTCACTTTGAAGTTATAAATTCAAATTTTAAATATTATATTATTTTTATTTTAAAATCTCCTTAATAAAAATCCTGAATCCACTACTAGTTATCCGGATAAAGGGCTATCCAAAGGTTAGGAGTCTTGCAAGTAGACTAAAATAATAACAATATTTAAGCATTGTTTGACTATGTTCTCTGGTTACTGTGAGTAGTCAACTAAGCCGCCTCCAAATTGCTGTTATATTATTTAGAATAATAGCTGTAATTGTTTGAAAGAAACCTTTCCCATTGCTTGTTATAATGAGAAGAAATTAACAAATACTGTAACACCAAAATTGAAACATGGCAATGTCTTCCTCTTCAGGATCAAATCTTGGCAACTATGGCTTCCCTATCGTCAGTGGCATTTTTGTCTATCATCTTCATTAAGTCTATCATCAATTTCATCCTCTACAGATTCCAAGGTTAGGAAGCTTTTCTTCTGCATCATATATAGTTGACTAGTTGAGTTGATGTATCGTATGGTCACTCAATCAGTAATTATTATCTCATAAAGTCACCTTCAAAAATAAAAGTGACTTTATGAGGTCATAACTATTAGTTGATCGAGTGACCATCTGAGTAATCTAACTTTGTGTTCGTTTGTTAAGACTGTTTTTAATGTTAGCCTGGCTTACTGGCTATAGCACCAAATTGTTGATATATGTAACTTCAGTCTGTGCGAGCTAAATCGACTTATTAATAGTTGGACGTGATATGATAATCTAAGCTTGTTGATGAAAATAACTAAATTGAGTGATCATCTCATCTAAAAGCTTAAGTTGTTAGACAAAACAGTTCTTTTATTTACTTACTTACATCTTGAACGTTGATAATGCAGCTAGTAAAGGAGGAGAGTCTCAAAAAGTTTTACCAATTGAGGTACATGCAGACATGTTCATGGATGAAGTAAATATACTGACTGATAACTTTGGGGAGAAAGCTCTGATTGCCGAGTGACCTTATGGCCGCGTTTATGGCGCTAAATTAAGCAATGGCCAGCAAATAGCAATAAAGCAATTGGATACTAATTTTTCTCCTGAATCAGATTCTGTCTTTTTGGACCAGGTGAAAGTCTAATTGGTTGTGTGACTTTGTAGGTGAAATGAAATTAGTTGAGTGACTTCGTGAGATAATTATCATTAGTTAGTGATTTTTCTGTTAGAAAACAAAGTTGAATGACTTTATGAGATAAAATCATCAGTTGGTGCCGTCTGAATTGTTGATAACTCCCTCTCAAAATATTCTAATTCCCTTCTTGTGTATGCAGTTACAAGTGGTTTCAAGACTTGAGCATGAGAATTTTGTTACTCTGATGGGTTATTGCTTAGAAGCAAACAATCGAATCTTGGTTTACGAGTTTGCAACCATGGGCACATTGCATGACGTATTACATGGTACGCGATAGTTGAACCATAAATAGACTTTCCAATGCTTGATTCTTGGTTTGACCTAGCAATGAATTGGATCAGAAGTGATTATTGGATGTTCTGTTGTATAGGTAGAAAAGGAGTACAAAGTGCTGAGCCTGGTTCAGTTCTTACGTGGAATCAGAGAGTTAAAATTGCTTGTGGCGTAGCTACTGGCCTCGAATACCTACACGAAAAAGTTGAACCACCAATCATTCATCGCGACATCAGATCTAGCAATGTACTACTGTTTGATGATTTTACCGTAAAGGTTGCTGATTTCGACTCGACAAATCAGACTTTGGAGCATTCCACTAGAGTTGAGGAGAGTTTTGGCTACCATGGCCCAGAGTATGCCATGGGAGAAACGATAACAAAGAAAAGTGATGTTTATAGTTTTGGAGTTGTTCTCTTAGAGCTGTTGACAGGAAGGAAGGCAGTAGATTATACAATGCCAGAAGGGCAACAAAGTCTTGTCACATGGGTACATTCTTATCCTACCTAATTATTAGCTATGTTGTTCGAGCTCTTCGATATAGATTGTTAGTAATCTTTAGCTCTCTCTGTGTCTCCAATATACTGATTCATCCTCAATCCAGGCAACTCCACAATTAGGTGATGATAAAGTGAAGGAGTGTGTTGATCCCAAACTAAATAATGAGTACCCTCCAATGGCAATTATTAAGGTTTTCCTCTTAATTTCTCACATTTGAACAAATTCTTGTAAAGCAAGGCCACGTTTTTTTCTCATAATCTAACCACTATTTGGCTATTCCTTCTCAGGTGGCAGCTCTTGCAGGACTTTGTGTTCAAGACGAGACACTTTTCCGACCAAACATGACAATTATGGTCAGGGCACTGCAGCCACTTCTCAGTGAGGACTAAACCAGCCGGATCAGAGCCTTGTTCTACAACATTGAAACAAACAGACAAGAGGCGAATTCAGAATTTAAAGTTTATCAGTTTCTTAGCTGTGGATCCACCCCTGCAAGGAAGGGCCAATTTTCAACACCTAGGTTGTGGTTTGGTCCAACTCAGGGATCCTAGTACTAGCATATAAATGTTTTTGTTTTTCATAATTCATGTGTTTTTCTACCAGTTGAAGCCATTTCGAGATTTTGTTGTAATCCAAATTTTCATTTTTATAATATACTATATGAAGTAAGGGTCAAAATACATAGCAAAATTATCCAGTTTTTTTAGTTTCATATTGAGAGTGTGAGGTTTCTAGCTGAATTACCGCTCAATGATTAGCGAAACACAACTAGGCATTGACTACGTTAATATTTGTCTGCACACGTTGGTCATAAAATATTCGTCCACCTAACATATGTAACGACTATTAGCTTTCATGCTATTTTTGTTTATATATTTTCAATTGATTCTTTCTTTAACACCTTAAACTCTTTTATTCCAAGTCAGAGATATCCACCCCACAACTAAAATGAGACCATGATTGAGAAGGTGAAGAAGAAGATGTCAGATATCGCAATGGAGAACAATAGAATATATGGTGGAATTGTTAACATTTAATTTTAACTTTTAATATAATACTCTCCTCGTATTTTATGTGGCCCCTTTTAACTTGACACAATATTTAAGGGAGAAAATGAATTCTGAAATTTATGATCTAAATCAATTCTTAGATATTAGTATGGATGTAAATTATTTCATTAAGGATAAAAGGAGAATTTTAAAGGTGAATTATTTCTAATTATAGTAAATTGATATTCTTTTTGAAGCGGATTAAAAAGAAAAAGAACACCACACAAAATGAAACAGACTGCTAATTTATTTAATTTTGCCATGGCAGAATGTTATTT
>JBDJHY010000116.1:18602137-18612520 GCA_039654485.1 Withania somnifera | reverse complement strand
AACAGAAAGTAGAGTTTGTTTTTCATCATTATTCGACCCTCCAGCAGTAACCACAAGTTTTCCACTGATCAAATGAACTTTTGATTGCAAGGATACGCATATATGAATGACCAGTAGTAATTCAGAGTCATTTATAAGAAGAATATAAAGACTACATACCGCTCTCTACGCTCCTGCAAGCTCTTCATTTGTTCCTTGTAGTGTTTTTCTATGTACTGCTTGGCAGCTGCAACTTTCTGTTTGGTGGCAGTTGAAGGAGTTTCTTCATGAGATGACAATTTTGACCCTTCTTTTCCATTACTAGTAGTTTCCTGCTTCTTGGGAGGTTTGGGCTTATCTTTTTTGCCAAGTTTACCGAACCATCGTTTGGCAGTCTCCATCCTCCAACTTAGTCAACTTACTAAAGATAGGAAAAATAATCACAAGAGGTAGAACTTTGCAAGCTCAATGCTGTCTTCTTTTGACAACAAGTATTCCAGAAATTAATTATAAGCCGAGCTTCAAAGCACCATAAGGAACCAATAGAATGAGCTTCCTGGTGGACAAATGAAAAACAAAACATTCAATCAAGAAGCAGCCTCACATTTGCACAGAGAAACTGACCATCACAGGCAACTAAAACACTGTCAAATTCTGATATTTCTACACTCTCATTTTGTTCGATAATTTAATTAAGGTTAGTAAGATAATACACTTCACATGATATTCACAGTTTTGAGTAAATCGCATACACTGTCCACCAGCACTGCCATCCAAAACAACAACATACCCAGTATAGTCTCACACATGGGGTCTGAGGATGATAGAGTGTATGAGACCAACCCCAACCTTGGCAGGTAGAAAGGTTGTTCCTGATAGACCCTTGGCTCTAAGCATAAAGACATAAGCACTAACAATAGCAGGATAGTAAGAACAACAATCCAGAAAACAATTAACAGAAAAAGAAATAATAGGACTCATTCCATGAACAAAGGAAAAAAAAAGAAAGTAAAAACAGGATATCAAATGACAAAAATTTAGAAATCAGGAACTTCAAAGTTGCTTTTCCATCAAAAAACAGCATTGGAAGTCAATAGCGCAGAAGACAGATCCTCTATATACTTTTTTTTGTATAAGGAGATCCTCTATATATCATGAAACAAAGAGAATCCATTTAACTAAATCAGAAGACAGAAAATTGTTATAACCAAAAAAAAAAAAAAAGAGGACCCCATGGTTTCAACCCAAAATATCTATATGAAATACCAATTTCACATCAGTAAGAAAAGTATCCTTTCTAATTTTAAACCCCTTACAAGCAATTGTTCAATTAAGTCACAACTCAGAAAGGAGAAAAAGTAGAAACTTGATAATTTAACAACACCATAATACAGAACCATCTAGAAAAAAGCGAAGTTCAAGCTTATACCAAAGAAGGCCACTTTCTTAATAGAAAAATCAGCAAAACTCAGCTGATCCCAAAAAATAACTTAACTTCTCAACAACAAAGACTCAAAACTTTACATCAAAAATACTTCAAAATTGCTTAATTCTGCTTGCTATGTATCAAATCAACAATACCCAGAAAGGAAAAGATTCATATTTTGTCTACAAAAAGGTAAAACCATACAAAAAAAGTAAAATCACTAACAAAAAAGACTCAATCTTTAACTCAAAAATGCTTAATTCTACCTAGGTACCAAATCAGCAAAACATATAAAGGAAAAGAATGAAAATTTGTGTTCAACAAGCAAAAACCATAAAACAACAACAGCACATACCCAGTAAATTCCCACCAAGTGGGGTCTGGGGAGGGGAGGGTAAAGTATACGCAGTCCATACCACTACCTCATTATGAGGTAAAGAGGCTGTTTTCCGATCTCGGCTCACGACAAAAACCACAGTCTAATAGAACAATAAACAATATAAAGTATTAGAAATGACAGCAAATAATAAATACAACACCACGCAAAATAACACAACAATCAATCTAAACAACAACCATCAATTCAATGCCAAAGGCAACACACTACAAGAAATGCACTACCCTACTACTAGCACGAGAAACAAAACCAGAAAGATTCCACTTTAACTCAAAAAATGCTTCAAGAGTGCTTAATTCTGCTTCTTCTGGACCAAATCAACAAATATCCTTGGTCTAGACAAGGAGTATGAGAACTATGAAATATAACACCTTTTGAAACCAGTCTACACAAATAGAACCCAGGAAGGAGAACATGAATATTTGTGGACAAAAAAACAAAACCATACAATAAAGCAAAAGCAATAACAAGAAAGACTCAAACTTTACCTCAAGAATGCTCAATTCTGCTAGCTATGTACCAAATCAACAAAACCCAGAAAAGAAAAAATCAAGATTTGTCTACAAACAGGGAAAAACATACAAGAAAGCAAAAGCAATAACAAGAAAAGATTCAAACTTTACCTCAAAAAAATGCTTCGCCAGTGCTCAATTCTTCTTGTCTGTATCAAATCAATAAAACCCAGAGAGGAAAACATGAATGTTTGTGTACAAAAATTAAAAAAATACAAAAGAGTAAGCATCAATAACAATAAAGACTCAAACTTTACCTCAGAAAATGCTTCAAGAATGCTCAAATTCTTCTTGCTCTATACCAAATCAACAGAACCCAAAAGGGAAAAGATAAATATTCGTCTACAATACTATAAAACCATATAGAAAAAGTAAAAGCAACAACAACTAAGATTCAAACTTCACCTCAGAAAATGCTTCAAGAATGCTGAATTCTTCTTTCTATGCACCAAATCAACAAACCACAAAGAAAAAAAAATGAATATTTGTGTACAAAAAAGTAAAACCATATAAAAGAGTAAACACCAATAACAATATAGACTCAATCTTTACCCCAAAAAATGCTTCAACAATGCTCAATTCTGCTACCTCAGTACCAAATCAAGAAAACCCAGAAAGGAAAGGGTGAATATTCTGTGAAATGAGACCAAGTTGGGTTGTTTGTAATAACACAGTTGAATAGTGAAAATGGGTAAAAAAGAAAGAAAAGAAAAACCTAAAGAGGGAAAACAAAAAGTGGGAAAGAGATATTGTGTTAGTTGAAGAAGAAGAGTTATGTGGAGTGGTGGGGGGATGACCACTTTGTGCTTTGGTGGCATCAATCCACCATGGACACACAAAATACTGTGAGAGAAACCAAAAGCCTCTCTTCTCTCCTTTTTCTAATTTGATTCAACATTCATTCAAAAATATAAATGTAAATAAAAATATTTTTTTTAAAAGATGAAAAATATTTTTAAAATAAGTTGATACTAGGAATTTATCATAACATTAAATTTGGATAAACTTTATATATTACGACGAAGCACAATATAAAATTTATTTTAGACTTAATCCTCAAAAATTTCCATTTATATTTATTTATGTTAATATAAATTATATATAATTATATAATAATATATAAATTCATATATTATTGTATATGATGCGTATACATAAATTTTTCAGCTATAAAATTTTATTGAAAGTTTTTGACTACTTTTTTTCAATAGAAATTTACTACATGATTATTTTTCAAAATATTCCGGTGCAAGAGAAAAGTACTATCAATTAAAAACAAATAATAAATAAAAATAATATAACTAAATTATATTTTAATTAACATTTTTTATGCAGCATATAAATAAAAAATATAATAAGTAGTTTAAAATCGAAAAGAGTAGAAAATAGTCCTTTTATGATTTTCTTCACATTTATGAAAAGTAAGACTTTTTCTTTTTTCTTGTTCTTTTTTTTTTTTTTTTTACTTAGTAAATATTACTGTATAGTGACCCTTATCAAAATAGTTGGTGTGTTTAATATTTCGTGACTAGTTGGACGAGTTGGACTGGAGTTCAGATGGTAGACGGATGCCCAAAACTAGCAAATATTTATGGTTAATTATTAAAAGAATATACGCGCGCATATATATATATTAAATTAATATTTTAACTTTTTATATTTAATTAAAAAATTCTTAATATATAAAGGGTAAAAGATAGTTTAACTATGTAACTAAGAAAGATACTTTTACCATTTTATTTTAGTTGACCGTTATATTAAAATAGTTATTTTAATTTATCAAATCAAGATAATTATATTATATTTTCTCAGATAATAATAATTAAATTTAAAATTTCAGAAAATCTTAATAAGATTAGAATATATTGCTAATAAAAAAAATTGCGCAAATATATATGTCAAAACAATAAAAATCTAAGTAAAATAAAATGGATGAAATACTTTAGTTTAATTCGTATTGTGATTTGAGTTAAATATATAAAGTTAAAATTAAACCTAATGAGTTGTTATTTGGACATTTAATAAAAATCATGACATCCCCACCAAAAAATCATTAAAGCAATATAAATAACTACAGAAATCTTAGCGTCAGATGCCATAAATTTCCCTAAGGCTTTGTTTGGACAACCATTTCACAATTGAAATTGGTGTAATTATTAGGATAGTAATTATTATCTCATTAATTATATTATTAAATAATTATCATGGTATGTTTGATTGTCATAATGTAATTATAAGTGTACTGTTTGATTGCACAAGTATAATTACATAAATTTTTAAAATATAATTAGTTATCAAAATTAAAAAATAATATTTGTACGGGCATGTATAAATTATATCAAATTAGGCAATTAAGATATATATTATCTTTTAAAAATATTAACTAATAAACCTAGGTGTATATATGTTTGTTAAATAATCATGAAAACTAAAAAACGTGATTTTAAAGAATATTATGAAATGCAAATTTAACAAAAGATTAATATTATAAACATTTTTCATAAAATTTTAAAATTATTTGACAAAAGATGATTTATCAATTCAAACCTAAAATTAATGAATTGCAATGTGAAATATCAAGCCAATATTAACAAAATAAATAAATTAAAATTCAAAATATAATATAAGTTCAAAATTCAAAATAAAATAAGTTAGCATAATACTCTTATGTCAAATTTTAACATAACATACATAAATATAATTCAAAAAAAATGAGAACGTAAGTCTATAACATTATTCAACAATTAATTCTAATTAACTTTGAAAACTTGAATTTTAACATAATTATGCTAAATAAATAAATAAATAATAGATAATAAGAAAAAGTTGCATGAAATTGCAAGTAAATAGAGGTTGAAAAATGAGAAATAAGAAATGAAATACAAATAATGTAAAATAAAAAATATATATTTTATATAAATATTAAAATAAAAAATAATATAAATAAAAATTGAAGAAAAAAATTAAAAATTATCCTACAATTACACCATGTAATTATAGCAATTCGCAACACCCCCCTCCCCCGCCTGTGAATTAGAAAGTATAATTACCTTCTGCGAATTACATACTAACCAAGTAATTACATGGCTGATCAAACTCGCATACTGTATAATTAAACTTAATTATATTAAATTTAATTTCTAGGATGGTTATCCAAACAGGCCCTGAACCGTAGCTTGAGACTTTTCTGAACTTACTTTAAGGTTGGTCATATAGAAAAATATAGAAAAAATTATTGTTCAATATCATACCTGTCAAACTATAAATGTTACAATAATTCAAACAACTGAAGAAACAAAGTCATATAATTTTCATGAATTGTTATCAAATTTAATAAGTATTAGTTTTCTAATAATTATAAATATATAACGACTTTGTTGTTTAATAAATGAATACAATGGGTTGACCGCTATCATAAGTTTAACTATTAAAAATCTTGCCCTTAATACAAGTTAATCCATCTAATTTGTACTAATTAGAAACACGTAATGTAATTATTTTGTTTGATTAATTATATGACATTATTGACTCTAATGTCAACCACTAGAGAGCTGATTCCATAACTTGTTTTGTATCTGTGTTTTCACTTTTTTTTTTTAATGGGCAGAAGTTCAATATATAAATATTGCAATTACACACTAACGAAAGCTAATTTCATTATTTTCTAATAGTATGAATAAGATTTGCCTATGCCTTATTTTCTTTTTATCTTAATTGTGAATTACATTAATATTTTATTATTATTGGTGACGTAACTATATATATAATATATTAAAATTATTATCATTAATTTTGCTTCTTGACATGCATGCTTACAATTACAACTATGTCTTCCTAAATATTTTAATCTTGTTAGCTCTTGTTTTGGTCATAAATTTTAAAGTCGAAATATAAAAATTTAAATTTTTAAAATTTGAAATGGTGTTTGCATTCTATTTGAAAAAAAAAAAAAGGTTTTGTAATTAGTCCCAATAACACAAAAATTACCATGAGCCAGCTTTTGAAAATAGGCCTGCTCAAATTTTATAATTAAATGGATTTATAAAAATATATGTCCAAAGGAAATGGTAGATTAGTTATACGTTTCATTTCTATCTTAATGTTTGTTTAAAGATGAAATGGAAATTCTTTTTTTTGTCTCGATTTTTCTCCATTGAAAAAATAGCTAAGTGGGAAAAAAATTCAGCTAAAAAAAAAATAAAAATTAAAAGAACTTTTGCTAGTGATGCTTGGTTGAATAATTCTTTTTTTAAGAAGTTTTAATAAAATCAAATCTTTTACATATTTTTTTAAAACAAACGTCAGAAGAAAATAAACATTCTACGATAACTTAAGTCAAAAAGTTGACTAGAGACTATTAAATCGAAACATTGACTTTGATGGAATAGTATCGTTTGATCATTTTATCAAACAATAAAAATAAAATAATAATAATTTATTTAACTTTGATTATAAATTGATAAAATTTAATTTTTTAAATAGTTTTTATCATTAAAGAGTGTTTGACTAATATTTTTAATTTAAAAATTGTTAAAAAATTAATTATTTTTTTTTTAAGTAAAGCAACACAAACCGTATATTAAATATAAAGTTATTAAAGAGGTGATGAAAATGATAGTAATGGAGAAAACGCGGTTCTCTGAGCTGGACCATTAGGGCCCCTACTGACTTGTGACTACTACTCTATCTTATTGAACAAAAAAAAAAAAAAAAAAAAGACTGTTGAAAATTAATTGCTTCACTAATTCCATACAGTTCAAAAACCAAAAAGATGGAGTGTGATACTGTACATCTCTCTTAAAAGAATCAATTAATAGTATTAATCAAGAAGTTATCTGTTACTACGACTTATTATTCTACTGCTCTTTTTGAAAAAAATTTGTTAAAATTAGAGATAAAAAACACATTGAAAGGGAGGTTAATCTTGAGAAAAATGATATTTTTTTGGACTTTGAATTATTATTCGCAATAAGATACTTGTCACTTTTCATTAACAACATATATTAGGTAATTCTGTTCACCAAGATTAAAACATATTAAAAAATTACTTAATTTTTTTGTCTTAGCTTGAAATTTGAACCAAATAAAGCTCTTTAACCTACTTCATTAACTGCTAAGTCATACCGAGCGTTCTTGCAATTTTAATTTACGACCTATCTCTAACTGCTATCTAAACTGTACAATTATACATAAGAAATAGCCTTAGGTATACGCTCAAATTGTATAATTTAGATGGCTATTAAAGGTAGGTCACATTATAATTATGACAGATCGGCGGGTGATGAACTATAATAGATAGGAAACGAAGCAAAACAAAAAAGATTAGATAAATTATAATATAGTAATACTGAAATATTTATGACATATTTTTTGATAATTTTTTTTTCATTTAATAATCAATGACATGGATATTTAAAATTCTTTCTATATTACTAATACACAAAATTAAACTCTCACAGTTTATTAAAATATTACGAGATCGTTGACTACTAGATAAAAATACTCGAAACAAATTAAAAATGCTTATAATTATAAATATTAACTAATATTTTACTTATTTATATTAGATAATGAGATTGACTATTTTTATTTATATTAAAAATAAAATAGCTAATAACCACACTTACCAAACGATCTCTAATACAATAATAGTAAATATAATAAAGAAGATATATATTACCAGAATAGTATGATACACTAAGGGCTCTCGGTATAAGAAATGACGGATAATTATTTTTTATATTATTTTTAGGATAAATTTATTTTAAATTTGATTAAATAAAATATATGAGATAACTCATCGCGAAATTAGTTATTATTCTTATTCCTCATTGAAGATATAGAATAACTAATCTTAAAATACCTAAATTCAAAAATAATAATTTTAAAATAATTTATTCCTAATTAAACAAAAAACTTATATTTTATATAAAATTTAGAAAGAAAATTAAATTATAATAATTTATTATACATAATAATTTTACTCTATATTCTTAATTATTTCTTGATTTAAAATTATAATATTTAATTCTTTGTATAATAATTTTATCAGTTAATTTAAATATTAATAATTATAGTAAAAAGATAGGGTGACAATAACATCTTATTTGTTTTATAATAATTTTATCAGTTAACTCATAATTACAGTAAGAAGATAGGGTGACAAAAACGTAAGATAGCCTTGATGTCCGGCAGAAACATAGGGGATGGTGGACACGTGTCTTATAATAATAACATGATTGGTTGCTGTCGTCCTACTCTTTCCCATTTTTGGGGCCTTTCATAAATCTTTGTTTCCTTTGCTTTTTTCCCTTCACAAAAATTCTCCCAATAATTATTCAAACTGCCCCATACAAATATAAATATAATTTTTTCTTTTTCATGCAAATTTCAATATGTTATTTTTATAGTTATGATATTTGAATTACTTTATGCGTATTATGACAAATAAAAAAATTACTTAACGTGTTATTTTATTGTAATTTTATATAAATTCTATAATTTATATGACACGTTTTATTGATCAATAGCTATTCATTTGAATATTAAGGGTGTGTTTATTAACAGAAAATTATTTTCAGTTTTTTATTTTTATTTTTTAAAATTTTCTAATTTCAAAAAATTATAAAAATTTTAAAAATGCATTCAAAATACACAATTTTCTAATTTAGAATAATGAAAAATTAAATTATATTTTAATGAAAAATTTTGAAAAGTAGTTTAGAAGTTTTTAAAATTTAATGTAATTTTGAAGAATCAAATTTTCTATTTTTTCTTGAAAAAAAATAGATTTTAAATATATTTTTTATATTTTTAATTTTTTTAAAATACTTTTTTAATAAAATAAAATAATTTTCTATTAATGAACGCACCCTAAAAATCTCAACCTTTCTCGATTTAGGTTTTACACAGCAGAGTGTACTTTTATCTCTATTTCTTGCTGAGTTTTAATTTTTATCTTAGATGCAAATACCTTTTTGCAAGACATAAATTAAGAGTATCTTGTATCATTGTATCCACGAGTTATGTCACACGCTTTTGAATTACATTTATTCTAGTTTTAAATATTTTCCTTCTTCTAAATTGTATAACTAGTTTTTTTTTAAGTCGGTATGTGACATTTTTTTTTTATTTTAGTTCGTCCAATAAAAAGGACAATTTATTATAATTAGAAAAAATTAAGCTTTAAAAATATTTTTTTTACTTTTAATAAAATAATTTACAATCACATAAATATTCAAAAATGATTCTAAACCACATGTTTTAAAAAAAATTCTTCGATATCGTGCTAAGTCAAATGATCCACATAAAATAAAACGAAAGAAATAACTATTTTACTTTTAAAAAAAAAATTACTCTTAATAAAATAATTTACAATCACATAAATTTTAAAATCTTTTTCTTTTTCTTAAAACTCATATTAAGTCAAATTACAAAAAAGGAGTACTATTATTCATTGTGATAAACCAAAACTACTTTAGAAGTTGTAACAAAGAATTTTTGTAACTTCTTTTTTGTCAAGCTCGTTGTCAATGTTTCAATGAGTGGAGTGCCAATTAAGTGGTGCAGTTTAGAGGGATAAGGAAGTATTTTAAATAACCAAATTATACGTGCGTCACTAACTTTGGCATAAATTGGTAGACAAATGGTACAACAACTTATAATAATACTTTTAGATAATTATTAAATATAATAAAAAAATAATATTTCAGTAGTCATTATCTTTTCTTATTTTTTTTCTTTCTGTATCTCTTTTATTTCCTTCTTGTCTTTTTTCCTGTTTTCCTTTTTTTTTTTTGGGTTTTTTTTTTCTCTTTTTTCATTTGAATATTTTCGTCTTTTTCTCTTTTTCGTTTCTGCTTCTCTCTTTTTTTGCATACTTTTTGTTTCTTTCTTTTTTTTTATTCTTTCTGGTTTTTTATATATTTTTTTTAAATATGACTACATCGAATTCAAGTCATGAATAATAATAAAAATATCATAACAGCTCGTTATATTTTTTATTACAAATAAAATCATTCGAATATAAATAATATGTTTTATACAATTTTATTTTCATTGATGCGCTT
>JBDJHY010000116.1:18587859-18600087 GCA_039654485.1 Withania somnifera | reverse complement strand
TAGTCCTCCGCTTCGGCTACGAACTACAGGGTTTGGTTCTCCTACTGGGTGGATAGTAGGTGCCATCATGATTCCGAAAAAAAAATCGGGTCGTGACACATCGATGAGCTCTAACTTCGAATTCGTCTGAAATACATTTGAACTAATTTGTATTATGCAATGTCGGACGTATATTAGGTCATATGGAAAACGTGTGTTTATTTATTCAACTTTATACAAGTTTAAGTGTTTGCTACTTGTACATATCCAAAATTGAAGATGTTGACTTAGTTAACGGACACGTTTATGCATTATATTCCTTTTTATATTATTAAATTACTTTATCTTTATAGTAGGCAATTTATCTTGTTTTTAAATTACATAAATTTCATACTTTATTTATTTAAGGGCCCGTTTAGCTTTGCTTAAGAAAATAGCTTTTAAAATATAATTTTAAAAAAGCCAAATTTCAATACTTTTTAAGTTAAAAAATGAAAAATAGGGGGCAATCTACTTTTAGTTTTTAACCTTTTATAAGTTAACTTTAACTTCTTTTTTTTAAGTCGTTTCTAAAATATTCAAATACTTTTAAAAACTAAAAATTACTTATAATCACAGCCAAACACCCCCTTGGAAATACTTTTTGGGTGATCCGCTTAATATAAATTATTTTTCACACTGAGAGCCTATATATTTTAAGTTCTTATTTCTTTATGTGGTATTATGATGAGTGTGCCCATCTATGGATAGACAAATTGACAAACATAATTAGTTTACTTCATTGCCAAGAGACCCCTCCTAGTATATTTTCTCTATTTTTATATTCTTGGATAGGGGCCGTTGGTGGGGATGTTGATTTGATTTTGTTGAGTGTTGTTATTAGTCATCAGTGCTGTTTTGTGCAGGCAAGAATTTGGACCAATGTTTCCAATTGGGAAATTACCACGACTTAAGTCGTTGAATTTATAGAATATGTACACAATATATAAATAGGGCTATACTTTAGATATATTGATAAACTAGATGATTGAAGGTTGTATTTGCTCAAGTTTTTTTTATTTCAAATTTGGTATGTATTTCGAAATATTTGTCGGATTAAAAGTTACCTTAGGTAAAGGCCTTTTCTATTGAAATAATTCAGGTTTGTTGCTAGTTAAAAGTTATGAATTAAATTTGCAATATTTCACCACTAGACCTGATCACATGTATCATAAAGTGATCGTCCTTGTTGAACTTAGCGCTGACTTTGATATTTTGATTTTCGACTAAAGCATTACTCGATAGAGAGGTACTAGATTGATTAAAAAAAAAAAAAAAACAACAACAACTTAGCAGATACACAGCTATGTTTCAGCCTCAGACACCTCCAAATTTGAAAAAGAAAAGTTCAGAAAGTAAGACACATGAGAAGTCTTGAACCACCGTTTATTACTAGGCATTATCCAATTTAATTCCAAAAACATTAGCAGTGTGACTACCTTTTCATTTTCTTAGTAGTGACTACCTATATTTAGTTGCTTATCCTAATGAATGAAATAGACCTATGACTGTACACCTAAATAATGAAGATTCACACTAAAGGACTAAAAATTGTAATGTAAGTGATTCAAATTCACTTCTAATTTTTTTTTTATAAGAATTAGTTATAAAAAATCTATGTATTATTTATAACGAGAATAGTTACTCCATCTTCTATTCTACATTAAATAATATACTAATTCTCTCGTAACTTGTATATATATTAGGTTATTTATAGTAAAAAGAAGAATGTGGTACCAAAAATAATATGTATTACGACTTCCCTCCTGACGAACTACTAAACGGTTCATTTTATAGTGAATACTCCTAGCTAGAAGGGAAGTTTAATTGCTACACTATTAGAAGTCTAGAATTTGCAACACATTGAGATCAGGGGAAAACATCCATTTATCAATAGTTTCAAGTATCTCCAGTACGACACATCCAGTGGAATACTGCTTACATCAACTGAGAATTTGCCATTTCTTGCTATGAGAATTTTTGATCTATGCATTTCCAGCTACATGTTTAGCACATAAGTTTACATCCCATGTAATGCAACAAGTAAACTTTTACCAATGCCAAAATTAAGAATAGAGCCTATAGATGCATATATGTATGTAGTCTGAGATTGTCAACTAAAACAAACAAGTGGAATTTAAGTTAATGAGGAAAAGGAAGAAATAAATATCATAAATACTACTAAATCAAACTGATATCTCCCTAGACCTTTGAGGTGTGATGTTCTTAATTTATCCCAAAAGGTAGGTGGAAAATGAATCAAGAGGAAGTGTGCTTAGTGCCAAACTTAATTTACTCAGTATCTCTGATGCTTTCGCTTGTGAGCCACAGCTTCTTTTGGATGATAAAAACAACCTCATCACCTTCCTGGTCTTGATCTGTTGTTGGATCGGCTACAGCTTCCCAGTGCAATGGTGATAAATACTTCTTTACAAAGTCGATAATACGTTGTTTGTCGCGGAAGATAATGAAACCACTAGGCCTTACTATTCGATCTATCTCGATTAACAGATCCTCAACACTGCAGCCTTTATTTTCAATGTCAGAGAGAATATCCCATGCATGAAGCAAATCATAGGTCCTAGGATATGTCGAAAATGCTTCACACCTGCACCCAATAATGTGCAAGATAGTAAGATTTCCAGTGATCATCTTCGGTTCAGAGTTTCTAAAAGTTTGCATGCTTCTTATGGTTACAAGTTGCAAAGTTGGATCACAGCAAATAAAAATAATCAAGCACTTTAAACGGCACTGCACATTTTAACCTCAGATAAATGATATTTAAGCAGGTTTAAGTTTCCATCTTTTCTGTCAGTTAATCGACCTATTAAGAGAATCTCACAAGGTCAATTTTGTATAGGATGCTAGATACTGCTTTTTAGGTGAAGGACTGATTTCCGCGAAATAGACTGGAGAAAATTACATGGTCCTGAAAGTAAGAAATATCCACATACCAGTCATGAGTTGTGCCAATCAAGCCACGGTCATATACAATCTTGAGAGTGTTAGGTCCATCTTTGGGCACAACGTTCATGACCCAGACATCTTTGTCCTTCAAAGCAGCAGCAAATGACCCCAAATTCGCCTTCATGTCCATGATATTTCTCAGAGTGTCTGAAGAGATCTTTGGACTTAAAAGATTCCAGTAATGTTCGACCCTTCGCTGCCAAAGCTCCTGCAAATAAGCCAAGAAAAACAAGAAGCAAATTAAGCTTTCCCTTTTCATTATCACAACTGAACCTGAGAACTTTACTATCACGTCTGAAATGATGTGACAGAAATTGAAAAAATAAGAATAGAGGATTACCATGTCCTTCTCAAACATTTCACTTGAATACCCAAAATCAGCAAGACGAGGAGGAGGAGTGGTTAGCCTAGCTGGCCAAGGAGCTAGTCCACTTCCACTAACTTTGTGGTCATCTGATACCAGAAAATGAGAATAAGATAAGTTTCTGAGAAAAACTGAAGAGAATTAACTTTAGCATTCTTACAAACTTCAGTAAAACTGTGACTAATTTTCTTTGATTAAAAAAAAAAAAAAATTAGAACTTTGATTATGCATGCATATTGTATCAGAAAACTAATGCAAAAATATCAGAAATAACCACTCGATATAAGGCTCCAAACATAATCATAGCATACTCTCACGAAAAATGCGCTTAAAAGGATGAAGAATCCAGAAGAGATAGAGTGACATTGTTTGACTTTTACATAACCACATCAGTAATTATCGGGACTAATTATCAGTGTGACAGTATTAGTGGTCAAAAAATTAAAACTGATGACATTAAACTTTAATTCTTATCCTTCTAAAGGAAAACCACAGAAGACCGCAACCTACATGAATAGCTGCAAAAACCAAGTGGTCAATTCAAGTAACTTCTGGAGCACCAATTGCGAATTTGCATAGAAGAATGCCTAGAGAAATGAGGACACGAGCTTCTATTTTGCCATCTTCTATCTATATAACAGTCATCCTCTATAACAACATTTCACTACAACAACCATGTTTCCACGGAACCGATCTTTCTACGTAATGTTCTATGTTCTCTATAACTTATGGCTATAGCCGCCAAAAAATATAGGAACAAACAACGTTGTTATAGGGAGGTTTGACTGCAACTATAACCATAAGGAGGTTCATAATCAAAAATATATGTTTCAACTTCACAACTACATGGACCATTACTGGGACATTCTTACTTTGAATCAGAAATAGCTTCAGAAAAATATAGAGTGATGATGACAAGGAAGAGGGTGTGGGAGAAAGAAAATGTATGCATTTGAAACAACGATATAATCAGAGGAAAAGCTCCCCGGTATGATTTTATTAATACTCAAAGCTAATTTGCTCATATAAAAACAAAGTAACACCATCTCAAATCTGCTGACCCAATCTTCTCATCCCAGAAATGATAATACTTCCCATCTATTGTAACTCATATTAAAACAAAGTAACACCATCTTAAATTGTTCCAAGTCATGATTGACAAGTTCTCCACAAAAATCCCCACATCAGCCAAAGTGAATCATCTAAATTGAAAGTTAAGTCCTCCAAAGAAAACAATTAGTTGGACCAATTGTCAGGATGTATTATAGCTTATGAAGCCATGCTTTACAAGCTCTTTTGTGAGCTTTTAGGTTATGATATTCACTATTCAGAGTGCTTCGACGAGTGGACTTCCTTAATATAACTACACATTGTTTGAGGAGCCTTCGGGCGGCTACTAATTTTGGTGGTCAACTCTATCTAATTCTGAAGTTGGGCTAGCAAACACCATAATCCACTTACTCAGTTAACATTCTTTTTGTGATGAGCTACTATTGCTTAGTTAACCAGGTATAAAACACTTCTATCAGCCATTTTACTGCTTTACATAGGTATACTGACCGATGCTCAGGAATGAAAATAAGCAAGAGTCAGGACACTTACGATCAGAATAAGGTGTTATGCATGCTTCCATATTCACACCCCAAACAGCATCAGGATCATCATTGGGCCGACAAAGTGGTGGTTGAGTACCATCTGGTCTTTTATTGTAACAGTCATTGTTTAGAGGCTTGACCCAAATCACTGTTTGGTTCCTTTTTTCTGCTATTTTCCAGCACATGCGTTCAACAAGTGTGCTCATCTCTTTCCATATTCTGAGATCCTCTTCATCCTGTGCATATGCTTCAGGAGATGAATAGGCAAAATAGCCTCCAGGCCTAAGCAGCCTATCAAGCTCAAGAAGAAGGATGCCATCCCTCTGAAGCCAATCAATCCTACAACGGGAACAGTGAGCAAATTCAAATGATCTGCTTGGATAGGGAAGCCTTTTTGTTCCAAGAACACCAAGATATGCAGGAATTCCTCTCTCTAAGGCAAATTGGATCTGATTCTGATGCACATCATTTGGCGCCAATGACATTGCTACGATATCAGAGGACAGAAGATAACCACCAAAGCTAGCCACACCACAACCAACGTCAAAAACTGTGCGTATCTTTCCTCCATTGTTCAAGTTATCGTTGGGAAACTTCAGCATCTGCAATCATGATTATAGATAAGACAACTTTGCGAAGTGTGAACTTAAGAGTTGATTATACTATAAGGGTGGTTACATTTTTCTTTTTATAGACAGAGCTGCAATATTTGAAGAGAGAGAGTCCTCACATTTGCAATTGAAGCAATGTACTTGTCAGCACCATAGTGAAAGTGAGTGCCTCCACCAGGAAATACTATCTTTTCACCCTTAACAACCATCCAGTTTTGGTCAGATTTCTCATGTGCAAGGTGAGTATGTGGTATGTTCGCCTTCCAAACCTCATCTCTACTTCTTGGCCACTTAATCGGTACCTACGACAGCACCCAAAGGGGAAAGCAAAAAAGATGCGTCTCATCAGAAAATAATTGAGTAATATTGGGAAGTTAGAGTATAATCTTGGCTTATATTTATTACTGGTATAGCTAATTCACCTTGTATCCAGCTGGAGGAGGAATCAAGCAATTATAACGTCTTTCAGGCAACGGGCAATGTCTTTCATAGTGCTCCATTAATGTTAGATCCAACTTCAATCTCATTTGGTATATGAGATGCCTGTCCAGACAGGGAATTAACTCCGAATGTCAATCATCGCAAACCTATCAAGAAAACAAATAGAAGAACAAAAGTTAAAACGTCAACAAGACAACCAAAATGTGGTAAGTGTTTTCCCGTTCCTCCATTTGGCTACACAACCACGCAGGTTAGTTGGGGGAGAGTGATTGTGACATCACATCTAGAAACAAAATGAGAAAAAACAAGAAGAGAGGAAAAATAATACTCACCGGGAAGCTCTTAGGAATGATGCTATCTTCACCATCTTCCAGCCCAAGCTTCTCATCTTGCTTGCTGCTAAGATCAGAGTCATCATCTCCACCCAAATACGAGGATCCCAGTTTCCTCAACGATCTGCTTCCATACTCCAGAGCAGATTCACCATTGCTCTTAGAGCCAAAATAAAAATACAGGACAACAAAAAAGACTGCAACAACAGCTACAGAAGTCAACAAGCGCTTCTTCTGTGCTCCATCTGATCTCCCTCGCATCATTTGTTTAGTTTTAGAATCTTCAGAAAAGCTTCAGTTCACCCTTCCCCTTCAGTTCTTAGAAGTCATTGCTTAGGTGGACCAATTAGCTCCAAGAACCCAAACTTAACAGATGGCACAAATTAGATTCTGAAGGAAGAGGGATTTCCTCTATTGGCGAAATAACCTGTGAGATCACATGCAAAAACAACTACATCAGCTCAAGTAGTGTGGCAAAGGGCAGATGAAAACAAAGACACAAAGAAAGAACAAGCACAGATAATTCAGAAAAGAATCCAAAAAACAGACAAGCAATTTAACGAGGCCAACCCAAGTAGATTTTTTCGTATGCACTAATCTTACATGTAGGCTAGGACGCCTAGAATGATACATTGCCATCTCTCCAAAGCAAATTTGTAAATTAAAGTGATATATTTCTTGTACAATTTTCATGATCACCGAAACAATCTTTGGAGTCATATTGACCTCCACGATAGTTCGCCAACTCAGGTATGGGTGATCTGACTTTGGTTATTACTCCTTAAATTAGATGTTGAGTTTGTCTACTTCTCTAGCCAGTTAGAGAATGAGATGGAAGCAACAGCAATCCACTAACTGCATAGTGTTTCATGACTTATTTAACATGCAACTCTCCAATGTTTTCAAGTATGTGTAAGCCAAGAGCAAATTATTGATGAAATCAAAGGCGAAACCAGCACTTATCATTAAGGGATTAACAAAGAAAATTCTTGCTCCCCCAAAATAATATGCATAAAGTCATACATGTTATGTACTACGTGATGCTTTCAAAAGGATAATGAAATTCATTTTTCATCTTGGAGATCAAAACTGTAATCCCAAACTGATGGGCCTGATCAACCACATGTGTTGAAGGGCAGAACCCTAATTTAGCACTATACAAATCTGGGGTGAAACAGTTAAGAATACAAATGACAAATACACATTTCAAGAAATTAAACAGTAACCAGCAGCAATTAGTCAATGACAGCTACAAAACAACTAAACTTACTGAAACACAGATCTAGGATGATGCAATGAAGAAGCAACATTACTAATACAGATCAACAAGTCTAGGCATTAGCACTAATTGTAGAACAACAAAAGCAGAAAACAGAAATTACCCTAGCTGATAACAGGAAACAAGCATAAAAGGCCAAAGGGTAAGAAAAAATCCAACATGACCTATTAAACAAGCCATAATTACTAATACAAATGAACAGGATTAACCATCACCATCAATGAGTACAAACAACTGAAGCAAAGAACAGATTTTGGCCTAGCTAGAGACAATCAACAGCACAAAGTCAAAACGGGTAAGCCAAATTCAACATGATGCATTAAGAAAAACCCACGATTGCTAATACAAAATCAACAAGATTAAGCACTAGCATTAAAGGATCCAAGACATTATAGCAAAAGGTTAGAACTTTGCCTAGATAAGAATGATTAACAAGCAAAAATGGCCAAATGAGTAAGCTGGATTCAATATGATGCATTAAGAAAAACCCATGATTGTTAATACATATCAGCAAGATTAAGCACAAGCATCAAAGGGTCCAAAACATTGAAGCAAAAGATTATAGCACAAAAGGCCAAAAGGCCAAAATAGGTAAGCCAGGTTCAATACGATGCACTAAAAAAAACCCATGACTGTTAAATACAAATCAAAACGATTAAGCACTAGCATTAAAAGGTCCAAAATATTATAGCAAAAGATTAGAACTTTGCCAAGCTAAGAATGATTGACAAGCACAAAGGACAAATGATGCATTAAGAAAAAACCATTATTGACAATACAAATCAACAAGATCAAGCACAAGCATTAAAGGGTCCAAAACATTATAGCAAAAGATAAGAACTTTGTCTAGCTAAGAATGATAAACCAGTAGAAAAAGGCCAAATGAGTAAGCCAGATTCAATATGATGCATTAAGAAAAACCCATGATTGTTAATACAAAAACACAAGATTAAGCAATAGCATTGAAGGATCCAAAACATTATAGCAAAAATATTAGATTTTTGTCTAGCTGAGTATGTAACAAGTACAAAAAGCCAAATGCTACATTAGGAAAAACCCATGATTGTTAATACAAGTAAACAAGATTAAGCACAAGCATCAAAGGGTCCAAACATTATAGCAAAAAGATTAGAACTTTGCCAAGCTAAGAATGATTAACAAGCAAAATAGATGGATAAGCCAGATTCAACATCAAGAAAAACCCATGATTGTTAATACAACTCAACAAGATTAAGAGTAGCATTAAAGGGTCCAAAACATTATATCAAAAAGATTATATTTTTACCTAGCTGACAACAATTAACAAGCCAAAAAGGCCAAAGGGTAAGCAAAAAAATGAATCAGATCCACAAAAACAAGAAAGAATCTTACAAGATTCAAGCAGGGATAAGTTCAGATCTGAAATTTGTGAAATGGGGAAGTTTTTGAAAAATTGAAGAATATTGGGACGTGTCAAGAAAAAACAAGAAATAGCAAAGCGTATGATAGAGTGGAAGGAAGCTGTGTGTATAAAAAGAAAAATGTATTATTTATGATTACAGTTGGGAGGAATGAATGGAAATAGGTAGTGGGGCTGGGGGTGTGCCGACAAGGGGGGTGGGTATTGGTCTATTGGATCTGAGTTTCCGTGAGAGGATGTTTTTTGCCATTTAGGAAAAATGAGGGGATAGAAGTGAAAAAGGTAGAAACTTTCATGTTGCTAGTTGTAAAGTGTATTTCTTGCTAGTTGTAAAGTGTATTTCTGTAAAATTCTGTAAAGGGAAATTCATTGTTTATAACGGGTTGAACCGAATACTGTTTACATGGGTCGGGTTGGTCAGATCAAACACTTCAAATCTATTTGGACCGGCCCGGAATCTCCTAGCCCATACCGAACCAAAACTCGATCGGGCCCAATTTTTTATGGATCGGCCCGGCCCGACCCGACCATCGACAGGTATGACTCAAGATATAACTCAAGAAAGCACCGCACCACTAGCTGGTCATGATATAAGTATACATATAAGTAAGAAAATTCTTTTTTAGTTATTAGCTAGTAAACCTTCCAGTTTTAGTTACAATGCCAATACCTACCACAGTTCCGGGTCGCGCCCGTGCTTAAGTTATCAATGCTCAATATCTAAAATGCATGATCGTGGCACAACAATAATAATAAAGAAGCAAACATCAAACTAGGATCAGCCTGAGCCACCAGCTAAAAACTCAACACACTCACTGGTTCTATAATGGCTCAACAGAGCTAATAGAGTCCAAGCCGATCGCAACAAGTCCATAACAACCACATATGGCCCAACACTCTCTACGTTCCTCCGCGGGACCCTCGAAATCAAGTAAACACGAGATAAAATAAATGCAATAAGACGTCCAATGTAATAACTATCCCACTAACTAGCCACACCACACAAACATTCTATAATAACCCAGTCTAAATATAAGTAAACCTAGCCTACCTAGGTGCCGGTGAGAATCATCAAAAAGCATCCAACACCGGCCCATAGCTCCGAATACACCTAAGTCTGCCAAAAAGTATCAAATTATACATCTAGGGATCAAAACATGAATAATGACACCCATATTGCCAAATGCAATTTGGATCGAAAGATGGGCCTAAAAAGGGGTTTGTAGGCCCCGCAGTCTGAAAAGAATAAATTAAAAATACCTCTAAGAAAACCTCAACTCAAGGAATGAAGTGGTTAAAAAATGAGCTCAATTTGACTATCGGAAGGTCCTCAATTGGCCAAACAAAGCTTATGAAAAAAGTGCAAAACATTGCAGCCATAAAAAAAAAAGGAAGAAACCAACTTTAAAACGCGGAACAAAGAACATCCACTTGCTCCCTAAAGGCGCACGAACAAGCCCTAATAATTCCCCCAAGAAAAAACACCTAAATTGGTCAAGAATTTTGAGAGAAAAACTAAAAATTGAGTTGGAGTTCGTCTCCCAACTACTGGAACTAGTATTATAGGCACTGGACGTCTTCATCGTGATCGCTTCCAAATGCCTTGCAATTGCGACCTGGCAGGTCCTAACTCAGGCGATCACGAAAACATGCAGCGCGATCGCGAAGAACTATTTCCCAAAAGCACGTAATTGCAATCAATAACTGCGCGATCACTGTGAATAAGAAACTAAAACTATGCGATCTCGACAGGTACCTATGTGACCATGATTAAGGTAATGTGCTTGCAATTCTGATAGCAACACAGTTGTTTTTTGCAATTCCAAAAGCTCTTGTGAGGGTTCGAAATGGAATCGGGCATGTATCTCGGAAAATCAAATATGCACACAACATTAAAATGATATTCCAAACCTAATGAAATTCTCAAAATGACTATCGGAGGTCGTTTGATCAAAAAGAGCCCCCAAACCAAAATCAACCAAAAGAGTCAAATTTTTTACTTTTCACAAACGTACTCAAAATGAGCCCGGGCACCTTTGAAAGAGAACTAATGACTCAACTATCCCAAAATCATCATTTTGAAGATGACGTAAGTGTCAAAATTTCAATCTGACACTCCGGTCACTAATAGCCCACCTAAGCTCCAAAATAAACTTTGACTGAACTGAATTTTCATAAAACGGTTCAAACTCAAAATGAAAATCTCGGAACATGAATTGAAGGTCCAAATAGACCAAAGTCAGCATTTCAGAGCTAAGAAAACTGTCAAAATCTGATTCCGAGCGTGTTTACTAAGAAATCACTCTCAAGTTCCACCATTTTATTTACTATTTTTATTTTTTATATGCTTCCAGTTGGTTTATGATGCCAACTGGATACCCAGTTGCTTCGATTATTTGATACTTATACTATAATTTTGCATCATTCTAGTGCCAACTCGAGAACGAGTCAGAAATGTTGATCCAGTTTGTGTTGATTAGCTAGTTCTGAGATAATGGACAACTCATATATTGCAAAATCCATTTTACCTTTCTATAACTTTATTTTTTGTCAATTGTACTTTCTAAGACAAATTATGTATTTTGTCACTTCTGAAATTTTATACTCATATTTTAGAGGCTCATTTTATTAGATATCAGGTTTTGGGCTTTTCGTGATTGTATTTGACTTCCGTAGTATCCTTTTTAAAGTTATATACTATCCTCCATTTTTATTTTTTATTTCCGCTTTTATTTAGTATTGGGTGATTCTCCTACAGGGATTATAAGTGCCTTCATGACTTGAGAAATTGGATCGTGACAACCTTCTTCTTATTATCAGTATTGCCCCATACAAAATCTCTGCATTTTTGTCCACTAATTTTAGCACAATTTGAGGTAAAACAAAAACAGGCCCCCAAAAATTATGCGAACTTCCCTGCATATGACAGATGCCTAGTACACACTGCCTGAATTCTCTCTGTGATCTTCAAACACAATTTATTACAATCTAGCTTAGGCCATTTCCTATGTGATAAAGAAAGTCCCAAAAACTCTCACAGAGCATAACCAGTTTGACTTTGTAGCTTCAGCTCATTTTTTACCTCACCAAGATACAAAATTAACCTCTAAACCAGTCAAAGTTGAAAATGATGAAGGGTCTGTATTGATCTGCCAACAGAACCTGCATGGCCTTTGCAAAAAATCATCAAATCATCTGCAAAGATGAGATGGTTCAATGTTT
>JBDJHY010000116.1:18512396-18523067 GCA_039654485.1 Withania somnifera | reverse complement strand
ATTTGTATTGATGGCTAAGTTAAGGTAATGAAAATTCTTCATGGCGAAGTAAGGTGTACCGTTTTAGTGTGTTTGATCTTTACACGCACCAAAGAATTCTAATATAACAAATGAATAATAATTATGAAGAATCATATATATATATGTATATATATATATATATCCTAACATAGCATGTGATGTAAAAAATCGTGCATGTGATCTAATTAGAAGTAGCTATTACTACTCCTATGTACCAATTGCTGTGGGAAGTGTTACTAATTTTAAGATGTACTTAGTAGTTATATTTTTTTAAAAAAAAAATTAATTTGCGTAGTTTATAAATATTTGAAAATTAATCAAAATTTTGAAAATAAAACTATGTCAATTATCTTGGAACGGATGAACAGATAATTTGGTAGAATAATTTAAATTGTACCAAGATAAATAGTTTAAAATAACTTAAAACTCTGGTCTATTAAATTTAGCAAACACGGGCTGAAGGCAGAAAAAATTGATCGAATTGCATAGATATATGAATTGGAGATCACCATCTAAGTTATATATTCGAGTGTAAATGTACGATCATCAACTAGAATATCAGACATCTGATTTTGAGATTACCCTATAAAATATAAGGATGGTAAATGTTTGAAATCTCAAATATAGCATAACTTCAAACACATAAGATTTAAGTTCAAATATAATTGCCTGAAGTTCAGGCACATGTGCCTAAAATAGTTTACATATTCCTGTCTGAAATTCAGACTGTCTGCTTGAAGTAGTTTAAATATTTTTGTTTGAAGTTTAAGACACATATTTCAGCTTTTTTTTTTTCCTGAGGAACGAGTAGATTGTAAATTGTAATGGTAGGACAGCCATCGGGCCTCTATCTCATTTGAATTGAGCTGTAAAGAGTGAGGTAAAGTGCTCCAGACCAGACTAGCACATTGTATGAGTCTCATCTTTACAAGTGGGACTTGGACTCCGCACATCTTTGTACACAAATTTACTAAGATGTGGACACATAAAGAAAATACCAATTACCTCAAATTATTATTGTTACACCCAACCTAATGGGAAATTTACTTGTTTTCATGATCTGTATATGATTAGAGAAAGTATTTTGGTGAGTATGTATTACAGTTCTCTATCATAGTAGGAGAAAGTATTTTGAACGAGTTTTGCTATGTGGATGAGGCAGTGAGTTGAATATGAGGGCTTTCAAACAGCTTTAGAAGAGTGTTTTTTAGAGACTTTTACACTATATTTAGAAGCTATTTTAATGCTCTAATATGGAGTTGGAAAACATAAATAAGGACAAAGTTCCTTTATAATGTAAACAAAAGTATTATATATCGATTTCGATGGAACGAAGGAAAATTTGCCTTGTTAACCATATCTTGTTGCAATTTTTTGAAATAATATCCGAAAGTTATTTCAAATAAGTGATTCTTTATTAAATTGATCCAATTACTTCAACGTTAAACTTGAAAATATATAGATTTAAAGTTTGAAAAAATAAGCTAAGAATTTTTCCAAATCTTTTCAGATCTTCACTCATAAAACTTCTAATGTATTATATTTATGTCCAAATATAACTACTTATAAATGCTATCATTCACTTTAATTTCAATTATTAATCTTTTCCAATATCAACAATTCATGTTCAAATGTCCAATTGGTATCTTTTCTCTTGGGGGTGTTTCATTCAGTGTCTTATATTTATATTGAATTTTTGATTAATTCAAATCAATGTCATGTAAGGCTGCTAATAATTATTTTTTTTTCATATTCAAGTCGAGTATAAAAATTTCTAATAAAAACCAAAGAGATCCTTTGATCCCATCACAACCCTTGTTGATGCCTACTTGATATCATCAACGTCCAATGTGCAACCTTTCCTTAGTGAGAAAAGGCATTTTGTGGGGGCAAACATCGCCCAACTCTATTGACCTGCCACCAAAGAAATCCACCACTACCTACTGATCAATTTTCTCTTTTTTTTTTCTCTTTTTCTTAATATCTTTAAATTTTCTCAGTAAATTAAGCACAAACCTTAAGACACAAGATTTTTGCGACCATGAAGTTCAAAGACTAAACCAAAAATTAGAACCTCTTTTAAAAAAGGACGTCTTTTGCTTTCTTTATATTTAGGTCTTCCACTCTATAGTCTTTGATCCCTTTCTTAGAAAAAAACCAAAAAAGATGATGAAGCAAATCATGTGAAGAAAAGAATGATACATGACCAAAAGGTTCAAGGAACCATCCAGCCTAACATTTCTGTCATACACACCTTGTAAGTTGTATATACACACACAATTCCAAAATAAAATCCACATCTTCAACTTCTCTTCATCTCAAAGAGAAACAAATCCTACCATTAATTCTACTCAAAATCCAAAATTCCATGTCAAATTTCAACTTAGGAAAAAAGTTATTACCAACTAAAAAAGCATGGAAGAGCTTCACCAACAAACTACAATCAAGATTACACAAGCTCAAGCTTTCAAAAGCAATCAAAAGTTCCAAAAAACTTTGCATTAGAGCTTACAACTATATTTTCCCTATTATTACTCGAAAACTTCATTCGTTGATCAATCGTTCACCGCCACGTACTCATCGCAATTTTTACCATAATTACTATCAATACAAACAATGTCATAAAAATACTTCACCTATATACGTGGACCAGCTGTTCCCCAAATCTATACTAAAACCAACAGGACAAAACCATAGTTGTAAGATATCCGCACATCAAAATGAAGAATTCGTTGGTTCAAGTAGCTGTGTTGAAGTTCATTGTAAAAGCAAATTGGATCAAGAAGAGCAAGAGATTATTATGAAGGCTATTGAGGAAAGTAGTGCATTGAAGAAAGGTAAGGCAATTGAGAGTGGTACTCATTATTATAGGACATGTAGTAATATTAGTATTGATGAATGGAGAACTCCTTCAATGCCACATATAAATGGAGTGGATAGAAGAGCTGAAGAATTTATCTCTAAGTTTCGTGAAGATATGGAGCTTGAAAGACAACAATCCATTCTTGATTTTCAAGAAATGTTGGCTAGAGGTACTTGATTAAATAGAAAAAGAAAAATAAATTACAGTTTTTATGTCACTATTATTGTTGGAATTATTAAAAAAATATAAGTCCAGGTTTTGATTTTCTGATTTAATTCCTTATTTCCCAATTTTTGAAGGGGAAGAGAATAAGGAATTGAATTGATTTTCTCTTTGATTTGGTGTGACAGGGTATTTAAAGTGGATTAGAAACAATTTAAGTTGTGTGGAACTGTTTTTGTTTTTAATGTTTTATATTTAGTTTCAAGAATTGTATTCAGTAAACATTGATTATTTTCCTTGGTTTGTTATTAAATAAATTGATATGATAAAACTTGTATTGGTTTTCTTTCACATATTACACAGTTGTAACATCATATGCTTCTAGTCTGTGATAGTCTCTGTATCCTTAAGTTGAGTTTGAGAGGGTAATGAGTAGTATAAAAAAGCCAGACACAATGAGGTAACTAGAACCAGGTATAAGTTTACGGGAGTCATTATGTATTCTACCAAAGGAAAAATGATTTTTTTTATGTTTAAGAACACTATTCCTCAACAACGATGCCCTGGTTGACGTATTTTTTCTTTTCGGGGTGTGTAGGAGGGAAGAGGAATACATTAGATGAGAACAAGTGTATAGAACTACAAGCTGGAAAAGGAATAAAGAATAAAGATAGGAAACAGAATTAAACTATCAGCAAATCAGTATGGTTTTCCAATGAAAGTGAGCTTAGGAACACGCTACATTGTTCAAATATTGGATCCTTTGACTCCTGAATAATTTAATGCTAATCTACCAAAATTTGAGGAAGATCAGGAATCCTCTTGACTCTTTGTAAACAAGAGGTTGTAGAATGTTCTCTGCTGTGGGACGGTCAACTCGATCCTTCTAACTAAACCAACTAATAATAGAAACGAGAAATCTCAGTATACAAGATTCAGATTGTTTTCCCTCAAGCTCCGAGCCAGAACTAGACTTCGTTAGATCCTCGAACTCTGGTTTGGATGTGGCCATTACCTCTAGTTCTTCGGGTAGTTGTTTATATCGTTTACCTGCCTGAAGAGAATTGTGGATATCTAACTCAGATATCGACTCGGAGTAAGGAAGTTGCAGTGTTAACAATTCCACAAGGACGCAAAAAAAGGACCAAATATCAGCACCCAACCCATAGATGCAGTTCTTTCTCATCGCTAGAAATACCTCAGAAGCCATCCAATGAGGTGTACCAACACATACATCCGGTGGAGGGCTTCCAGTATAGGCAATGCAGCAAGTACACAAGTATTAACAAAGGGGAATCGCCCTATGCTATACCATAGGGGTACCATCAGCTCTCTTCTTATCCTGGTCTATCGAGACATTAGATCCCAATGTATGATATGCTTAGAATGCAGCACTATCAACGCACTTGCTACATTTCGAGCAATAAATACTGAGAGCTCAACAGGAAGACATTTCTCACCAGCATTAGATAGCCTATCTACATATTTCATCAGTGAACCCACCCCCTTTAATATGCTCCATCGTAATGGCAGACTGCAAAGTACGATGACTTTCTAAACTTCCATCTGATGAAGGAACCCATCTTGAAGATATTTGATGACCATAATATTTGACAATGCACGAGCTGTGTAAGATGCCCAACTTCCTAACTTCAACAATGCAGTTAAGCTCAATATTTGATGACCATAATATTTGACCACTTGTGGATTTTGAGTCCTTTATATCATATATCCAGTTTGCATCTATGTAGCCTTCTAATATAGCCAGCTACCTGGTATAATGCAACCCATAGTTATGAGTATAACACAAGTATCACAATACTCTAACCAATGTAGTCCAGTGTTCAACACTTGGATTACTCATATACCCACTTAATTTGCTTATTGCATTAGCAATATTTGGTCTAGTACAACTCATTAAGTACATTAGACTCCCAAATATCCTTAAGTACTCCACTTGGGAAACACCCTCTCCACGATTCTTGGACAAATAGAGATTGTTATCTAATGGCATTCTAGCAACTCCAGAATCATCCTTGTTAAATTTATAAGGAATTTTGTCTACATAATGAGTTTGACTCAATATTAGACCATCTGTTGTTCTTATGATTTTAACTTCTAAAATTACATCAACAATCTCATGCCTTTTATGTCAAATTTGAAATTCAACAAGTTCTTGGTAGAATTGATCAATTGATGATTACATTTGTCATACTCATTAATTTTGAATCCACTATTAATCATTGTATAGACAAACTTCTCATGCCACTTTTTAGGTGCTTGTTTTAGCCCATATAGAGATTTTACCAATTTATAGACTTTCTTTTTAGTACCTAGAGCCACAAACCCCTCAGGTTGCTAAATATATATTTCTTCATCTAGATCACCATTTAAGAAAGCTATTTTTACATCCATTTGTTGTACTTCTAAATTTTTTAAGGCAGCAATAGCCAATATCAGTCTTATGGAATTTATTCTCGTCACGGAAGAATATATATCAAAATAATCTAAGCCTTCCTTCTTCTTATATCATTTGATCACAAGTATGGCTTTGTCTTTATCAATGGAACCATTAGGTTTCAATTTCTTTTTGAAAATCCGCTTTGATTCAAAAGGTTTACAGCCAGGTGGAGATCCACCAACTCCCAAGTGTGATTCATCAAAAATAGAATCTACTTCACTTTTTATGGTTTCTTTTCATAAAGGTCCTTCAGATGAACTTACTGCCTCAACATAAGCTTGTGGTTCTTTTTCCTTAAGTAGGTGACAAAATCATCACCAAATGATTTTTCCACTCTAGCTCATTTGCAATGCCTTAGTTTAAATCGTTGAACCACCTCAGAATCATTAATTCATTTCCACGAACTAGATTTAGATGCATATTTGTTAGGAAACACATGTTCAAAAAGTGATGCATTCCTTGATACCATTATTGTATTCTTGTGAATATCCAAAATCTTTGAATCATGCACAAGAAATTTGGTATGCAGTGCTATTTTGTGCATAGCCAATAAAGATACAATCCACTATTTTAGAACCTACCTTTATTGCCTTAGGTATTGGCACTTCTACCTTTACAAGACACCTTGACACTCGCAAATGTTTGTAGGATGGTCTTTTACTTTTCCATAGTTCGTAGTGGAGTTTTGTCATTTTTCTTCCAAGGTACCATATTTAAAAGATAATTTCTTGACAAAATAGCATCACCCAATAAGTTTCAATGTAGACCTGAACTTATCAACATCACATACATCATTTCTTTTCAGGTATGAATTTTCCGTTCAGCTACTCCATTAGACTAAGGTAAATAAAGAGTAGTCACTTGATGAATAATTCCATGTTGGGTACAGAAGTCTCCAATCGAAGCCTAATATTCACCACCCTTATCACTTTTCAATCTTTTTATTCTCTTGTCGAGTTGGTTCTCAACCTCTATCTTATAAAAAATAAATTTTAGCTAGTTAATACACACTTTATTCTCCAAGTATGCAAAAGAAAATAAATTTTATAGATAGTTAGTAAAGTTGAAAGGTTGGTTGGGCTCTAACATATGTCCCATCAATCTTGCAGGAGAATTCAACTAGTTTTTACTTTTTGAGAGTAGTATTAGTACTAAGAGGATAAGGGTTCAAGGTGCCTGAATTCTAGAAACTATGCTCCACTATAGGATAATACCCAGGACTTAAGGCATCAGTCTAGACTTAGAGGATATACTAAGGTATTCTAAGGATCTCTATCTTGTAAGGGTATCGGGACCTCCCAACATAGGGTTGGATGTTAGACTTTAGGGATTGCTCATTCAGAGTTATATCAGTAATAATTTCCATAGGGCTAGAGGCTCCTAATAGGGTTATGTCACAACCCAAAAATCAAGAAGTGATGGAGTCTACACCTCACTTGTAGAAAAGCCTAATATCTGGACCAGAGCAAGTAGCAGTGGGCCATTACCTGTAACCCAAAAGAGAATAAAAGAAAAGAAAGAAGAGACAACTAGATAAACCAAACTGAAATATTTCCAAAGATCTTGTGTTATGGCCACTGATCTACTATAAATATATATAACCAAGACAGAATACAAGTCTCCACGACCAATATATATATATATATATATATATACAAAAGTTATTCCAAATATGAAATGGAACAACTCCAAATAGAAGAAGACAAGAAGTGGCAATGATGACTGATGCTTATCGTATCTCTGAAATAGAAAAACTCTATCTGGCAAGATCGTGACCCCGTTGCTGACTCGCGCCTAGATCTTTATGAAAAGGATGCAGAAGTGTACCATGAGTATGAAAACAATAGGTACCCAGTAGGCATAGGCTGACGGAGAAGCAATAAGTGTAAACAAGGTAAAAAGAAATCGACACAAAATAGGGCAACAATAGACTAGTTGAATCAACTCACACATAGTCAAACAATATTCCACGTACCTGGACCCTCAGTGAGACCATAACAAGATGAAGTTATGGAAAAAAAATACTAGGCAAATATCAAAAGTACATTAAACAGTTGGAAACCAAAATGAATTGCTAAAGGGGTGCTAAGGATACCCCAATAACCATACGATGTCTTCCTCGGTGGCCCATCGCACTACAAAACCATATATATGCGAACTGGATCAACTAGGTTGTTAAGAATATCCACAGAAGATCTCTATCGTATATTTAAGTGTCGTCCCCCAGAATACCCATCCACCCAGGCTATACAACACTATGCACATTAGCGTAGAGATCCAGATTGGAGAGTTTGTGGAGGAAACCAATCCCGCGTACAACCTTCTACAATGCCAAGTAATGGAAAAATCATCAAGAAAGAATATCAAACCCCGTCCCGAGCCTGTAAATATGCATAGTAGGAGAAAGTAGTCAATACCAATTTTCCCTAGTCAACCCATAGCCTCACTCTACCAGTTATCATACAACATCAAAAGATACTAATCATAGTATCACTACTGCAACAACACATATATATCAAGTGCAGATAAGTAGCCTACCTAGGATCATCCTCTAGGCAAGCAAACAACAAATTCGGGGGATGGATAGAAAGACCGAACCACTAATAAAATCCCCTCCCCAACCTCACTATATATCCACAGTCTGCGCATAGTTAATACGCACTAAAGGTGTTACTCCTCCCCTACGATACTACATTCCAGAGTTCGCGTATAAAATGTAGGTAGGGCTTACATAGTCCCGAGGTTGAGTATCGAGCAATAAGAAAAGAAAGAACGGCTATAGGATAAAGTCTAACAATAATGGGTTCAAGACTAGCATCCCAATCATAAGCATTCAATTTACAAATGTAAATGTAATATCAATACTTAGTCAATAACAATAGACCTAGCCCACCTAGCTTTCTAAGAACAATTTTGAAAGTGCATCCAATGAGTTAAAATCTCTACACAAATTTTGAATGTGAGTGAGACTATCAAAAACACAATCAACGAGTAAAGACGAGTAAAACAAGAATCATCTTGCAATATAAATAGTAGTGCCAAAGTCTCGACTAAACACTGGGTAAAAAATCCTAACAATTCAAAATAAGGAAATAATCATATCAACACGAAGAGCACTATTTAGGGGTCCTGTGGTACAAATTAGGGCTCAATTTCACAGGTAGAATTAGAGATATAAGCCCTAAAACATTTTATTCTATAAAAAAGACATTGAAATTATAGTAAAACGAGGGATTATCGATTAGAAACGCATGTGCAACTAAGGTACCAAGATTTCACAAAGAAAACCCACAAAAACTACCCTTAAATAAGCAATTAAGGGTTGATAGTTGAGGAAATAGAGAACGAAATGTTTTATGCTCTATTTCTGAAAAAATGAAAATAGTACTACACTATCTTAATACTTAGTACTCATACTTAAGATAAAATACATATAAAAATATATAACGTAAGGGGGTAGGGTGGTGGCACATATTCTTAGGGCGAAATCTTTATTCACCTGATTTTAAATAATCAGGTATAATAAAAATTAATATAAAATATTTATAATACTTTAAATATACCAAAATTAATAATAAATTATATCTAATAAAACTTATGATGCAGATTGATATACGAGGCACATGAGACATGAGGGAGAAAGAAATAATGAGAAAAGATATATGAAAATTCACAATAAACCCACCGATTTATGAACAACAAGGGATTGGTTACCCTCACCCTTCAATTAAACCTGTGAGTCACTAAAAACTTTAAACACGCAATCAATGAAAACCAAATTGAATTCCATAAATGGAAAATACTTCGATTGAATCTTGAAAAGAAGTTACAATTTCAACTAAGGGAATCCACCCTTAATCACACACTACGATTATGCTAAATTATGACTAAAGCTAAACTAAGCTAAAAACTACTCTCTTAATGGAAGTCATATCAATTCATCAATGTTTGAATGAAAAATACTACAAACTCTAATATTTATAGTTAGTATAAGTTTGCAATAGTGGAACATTGGCCACCAAATTTTTGGGATCTTTACAGCAGCCTCCAAAATTTTGGGATCTCAAATTAGGCCCCTCAAGTTCTAGAATCTTCACATCTTGCAACTCACAAGCTTCCCATAGGTTGAATACCCCTTTACATGGCTTGCTAAAGGTTTTCCAAGTGTTTCCTTTTCTCATGGTAGTTTGCAATGCCTGTAACCTTTTACATGGCTTGGAAAAAGCTTCCCAAGCATCCCTCTTCTGCATGGTAGCTTGCAATGCCTGCAAATCCTTCGCCTGACTCCATGTGAAAGGCCAGTACGGGTAGATACTTTTTGTGTTTGTATTATCATTCCCTTTTTGAAGAGGATTAATCCTCAAATCCATGCGTTCAACTACAAGACAACCTACAGCACAAACCACAATTTCCTTATTGTATGAGGGTTAGAAAAATGGTTAGCATGAATAATTTCACATCCCATATAAGGAAAAAATGACTCAATATGATCCCCTGGGTAAAATACAAAGGTAGTACTTGAACAAATTGGCATATAAATCACGTTCAATTCTATAAGATCAAGAAGTAACACAAAATGGTAATCGTATGATATCGAACAAGTGCTACTACGATTCACTTCATGATGGATGCCATTAATCAAACTCATATTAAGCTTGTCATAAAGACCAAGCTCTTTATCACTGTGATGGTAATGACAACCATCACCAAGCTCAAACGAGAAGGCACAATAAGAAAAGTAATCTCCATAAATACCATTTTCTTGGTGGTCTCTCCTATACACATAGGACTCAAAGTCACATATGTGATGATACATTCTTGCATCCCCTTCTTGAGAAGCATTCACAGATAAATCAAAACCTTAAAATAGCAAAGAAGGAACACAAAGCCAACATCTCTTTATAGTATGAGGGTTAGCACAATGGTTAGTGGAAACGCAAACTTACTAACAATTATAAACCTCCACAGATAACCAATTATTTATCCATAACCATACAAGCATGAGAAAGTATAAGGCATCAGAAACTTGGATATCCCAAGGTCGCGATCAGAAAAATCCTCATAGTAGGACAATAATTGTCACGACTCAATTTCTCAAGTCATGATGGCACCTACTATACCCAAGTAGGAGAACCAAACCCCGTAGTCCATAGCCGAAGCGGAG
>JBDJHY010000116.1:18379605-18393340 GCA_039654485.1 Withania somnifera | reverse complement strand
GATAGACTTTAATTCATATTAATCATGTAATAATAAAATGCATTTTTGGTCCTAATAAAAGACCAAATTTGTTGTAATGAAAAATACAAATATTTGAAAGCTAATGTTTTAATACTTTGTCTGAATAATAATTTGTAAGGACTCTTTGGCGTAGGTTACTTGGTTTGGATAGGGCACTTAGTCCATGTTGCTATTTCAACATTTAGAGGAAAGTACGCGGAATAATTTCATAGATGTATTATCACATCTCCAAAAATTAGACCCACTTTTTTTTTATAGGTGAATGAAATTTTATTACTCAAAATCCCGATCCATTTTTCAAATTGGTTGTCATGAAAAAATATACCGATTTCCCCAACATGCTGATGACAATTGATTTAAGAGTCACGTTAAGTGTACTATCTTTTAAAACATTACATCACAGTCGAAGGAGAAGACGATGAATATGTACATATTACCACTCCAGAAAAGGATATAGCCAATTTTGTACAAGAATTAGATTTATTCATGTCACAAAGTACTAAACTTAAATTATGACAATCATATAATATTTAAAATGATCTAGCCACGATTATGTCAAGTAATCTTTTTTTCTACTCTAAAATATTCTCCCTTCATATTAGATCTTCAAAAGGTTTTTTTGAACACCCAAATCGTTGAAATCATCATTGAAACATTTTCTCCCCTTTTAAACAAGAATATTGTACCTTTTCATTTAACACTCCCATCTTTTTAAGAAAAATTATTTTATTACTAGTAAAAAATGGGTTCTTCTAACTTCTAAAAAGGCAGAAGAGCATCTATCCGTTACTTTCTTATAAATACTGGTTAAGACAAGTTCAAGAATATTATTTATCTTGGTTGTTGGACATTGCATTGCATGATTTAACGTGCATTAGAACATTTCAATTGGAGATTATACTTTTCTTCTAATCATGTTGCACTCTATTATTTTAATACAATAACTTTTTCTTATTTATTTTTGTGCTCATATTTGAAGACGGAACGGTTATACATGTTTTAAAAATTAATTAAATAAGTATAACAAATTATCTAATTTAGAATCCACAAAACTTAAAAATATTAGAATTCAGAAATCTTAAATTTAGACTCCACTGTTACTAATATCAAAGCCTAATTAAATTTGAATTCATACTCAGGACGCTTTTCGCTTTCTAACAAAGACAACTTTATTCGGGACAAATAGAATCTGATGCGGACATTGAAAGAGTGTTTTGTCGGTAAAAGATATTTATTTATGTCTCTGAAGTCATTGTACCCTACTGGCCATATTCTTAATTTTTTCCAAGCCAGAAAGATAGAATATGAAAAAAAATATATCTTTATTTGTGAGAAAAAGACATGGTGATGTTGACCACTTTCTTGAAAACCTAAAAAAGCATTAGATTCTTGAAACTAATCTTGACTGCTCTTTTTCTTTTAAAAAAATAAATAACTGTACTACTATAATATATCAAGCTATACATCTCAGATTTCTACTACAAAAAGTTCCAACAACTCTTGAGTGGTTGTGGTTAGCAGCCAAATTAATATAGTCATTAGAATGAAAATGTCTTTCTTGATTTTAATTACTATAGTCATTACAACTTACTTTTCTTCCTTAGTTTCTGCTTATGATCTTGATCCTCTTCAAGATCTATGTGTTGCAGTTCAAGATACCTATCATTCTGGTAACTCACTTATTTGTCTTTATTTTCTTTTCCCTTTTCTCTATAGGATTTAAGTTATATACTGATCACCACCAAAAAGTGTAGGCATTAGCTAGCTACGGATTTCATTGCTAATCTGTCGCTAGATAACCCGTAGCTGATAGGATTTTTTGAAAACTCATCATCAAATAGATTGTCAATGGATTTTGGTTGTTTAGCAATCCTGTTTTTTTGCGAATAGTGTACAAATCAGGAGTGTAATTTAATTTGCTATAGTAGGTTAGGTATCATTTTTACCAATTAATGATTTTGATAGAGATTTATCCGTAATTACCTTAGAAGTGACCTGTGTACAATAGACTTATGGTTTGCCTCTTCCTCGACCCAATGCTATCAGTGAGCTTAGTGCACTGAATTGCCCATTTTTAACCTTATAAGAGATCTGCTGATTTTATAAATATGTTTTACACTGGCAGTTAGAACATTGAACTTAGATTCTTCTTTAAGTTGTTTGCTTGAAAGCTAAATCTATGTCTAACTTATGTTCCTAATCCTGTTATCTTCAGTCTATGTGAATGGAAAGTTCTGCAAAGACCCAAAGCTAGCCAATGCGGATGATTTCTTTGCTTCAGGTTTCAATGAAAGTGGAATGCCAACACCAACAAATCTTGGTTTTGCTGTAAATATATTGAACGTAAATCGAATGCCAGGACTCAACACTCTTGGCATTTCTATGGCTCGTGCTGATCTCGAACCATTTGGACTAATCTCACCTCATATTCATCCTCGAGCAACTGAGCTAATACACGTATTAGAGGGTACTATCTACGTTGGATTTGTTGTTCCTGATCTGAGAAATCCTTTCCAATCGAGGTTATTCGCTAAAATCTTGAATCCAGGGGATGTTTTTGTGATCCCACAAAGTATGGTTCACATTCAGTACAACTTGGGAACTACCAATGCGACGCATTTGAGTTCTTTTAACAGCCAAAATCCTGGAGTACATATGATCCCTTATCAACTCTTTGGATCAAATCCACCAATTCTTGAGGATGTTCTTGTCAAAGGTTTTCAATTGGATAAGAAAGTAATCGAACATCTTCGAGCACAATTCTCGTAAGATATGTGGAAAAAAAAGGTTGTAAGTATTTGTTGGATTCACTATTTTCGAGCAAATCGTGCTGTTCTTTAGCAACTGACCTGTTCTTGTTCAAGTATTGAGCAACTCTGTTGAAATGTAAGGAGACAAGTTCTGGTTAGTTCTTAGTGTTGCTGTTGTACTTTTTCTGTAATTTGTTGATGTTCTTAAACATAAAGAAACAAAATTTGGTCATGTTCTTTTAAAAGTTCATTTTTTGTATATGAAATCTTTGTCAGTCACCAAAGTAAAACAAAGATGAACTGAATTATGCAAGGAGCTATAAGTTAGAAGTCAATCGCTTAAGAAATTCATTGGTGTTATCACACTGCAGAGGTGACTGATTAATTCAATTTTATATTGCATCAGACACGTTAAGGGGGAATCCATCTTCATATTGCATAAGCCACATTATAGGGGAAGCACTACCTTCAAAAGGTTGAATTCGAGATCTGTGATTAAGAATGAATAAATCACATGCATCTACTCCACCAAAAATCATTTAGGCAAAGTAAAATAGGAAGATTGACAAATAGCAACTGATTGAAGCTCAACCACATTTTCAAACTATTCAACCTTTAGTCGCTTTTTAATACATAATAATATAATTTGAACAAAAGTACCCCTAACTAGAAAATGAAAAGATCCTAGCACAATCTGAAGAGTTCGATACTACAACTGCAAAACTCCGAGAATTTCATGTTGTATTTTGCAGTGATAGTCAAAATGACTTTTGTCATATTGTAATTTTTTGAAGATTTTGATAATCACTTTGGGATAAGTAGCAAGGATCCCAAAATGTATTTAACTTTGCATTGATAAGTAAATGGCAATTGGACCTGCAGTCTTTTAAGCTTTTATCATCAACATCATAATTTAAACTATAATTATAATACATAAATAGATATTTAAATTTAATTTTAGTCCAACTTAGAGTATGAATATCTTGACACCTCAAATTAGCTTTGTTGTATCAGTTGAACACTCTAATTTATAAAATGAACAGCTAGCCACCTAAAAAAAATTATATGCCATGTCAGGATCGGTTGTTCATAAGACACAATAAAGATCAGTTGGAGTGTTCAGCTGTCATTTAAGACCAAGTTAAAATGTCCAAATATTTACTTTCAAAAATGAAGTGCATAATTGCTAGTGAAACCTAGCATAAATGCTGTTTATGCCTCTATACAAACTCACATTAGTTCAGTCATATATGCTGGTTTTAGGTATACACTATCTCAAGTTTTGCTTTGGCAATTCAAAGGGTAATCGCTTATGTCTGAAGTTCAAAATTCGAAATTTTTCAATTTCATTTCTTATATCAAAAGCTAAGAAATCTTGGAATAATTGATAAAAGTATTGTTACTTGATTAGGAGGTTATAAGTTCAGACTTTGAAAATAACATCTGATAGAAATGTAAGATAAGATTACATACAATAGATCCTTATGATTGAGTCTTTTTTCGGACGTTGTGCATAGCAGAAACTTTAATAGACCAAGCTATTCTTTTTTCTTAGGGTAAAGTTATAAAATACATTGCTATGACTGCTAATTTCAACCAGTATCACAGGTTTATGAAACTTCAATTCGTACCACTTTTGAAGGACTCGGGATACATATTGACGCGCAGATACAAATTGTCACTTGATACATGTTGATGCGCGGGATACATTTAAGTTTAAGACGCTGGATACATTTAGCAATTTAAGATACGAGATACATTTAGCAATTTAAGATACGGGATACAGCTGAACGCACATGATATATCTTGTAAAGTAATAATAAAAATGGTCGCTTCATATATGTTGATTAGCAAAATATATTTATCAATTTAAAATACGGGATACATTTAACAGATAATTAAGAAACTGAATACATTTTGTAAAATAAATATAAAAGTGAAGATTTTAAAAAAGTGGTGAGATGACACATAATTAGGACAATTATCTTATAAATTTTAGGTAATCTACCCTTTTTTCCTCCATTACAAGTGGCTAAACATACAAAATTTATAAAATTTGACTACACCTTAAATCGGGATCCCAAATTGGCAATCTTTGCACAATCCCAAAGTGCCAGCATCATTTTGTAGCTAAAACCCTAAACCCAATCAAGAAAATCACTACTGCAGCACAACTTCACAAAACAATGGAAAACACTTCCATATCTCCAAACAGATTCTTAAAGATTGTACAAATACAAGGAAAAGGAAGAGCCCTTGTTGCTACTCAACCCCTAAAACCTGGACAAATCATCCTTAAAGCCACCCCTCTCCTTCTTTACCCTGCCTCACCTTTCAACAAAATTTTTTGTTCAAATTGCTTTAGAATAATCCTTCAATCTCCTATTCAATGCCCACTTTGCCCATCACTGTTTTGTACCTCTAGTTGTCAATCGATAGCTTTGTCCTCTTGTCACACTTCTTGGGTTTGTCAATCTTTAACTCACTTAACAAACACATCATCTTTTAACAATCTTGTTATAGACCAACAAGTGCAAGTACTCTTTCTTGTGTCAGCTTATAACTTAGCTGTAATTTCACCTTCCTCTTTTCGTGTACTGTTATCCCTTCAAGGGGATGCATCAGTTGTGTCTGAAAATGATGCTTTTTTGCTTCATGGTCTAGTTGGTTCGTGCCCGAATATGAAGCTTGGTGAATTTGGGTTTTCAAAGGAGCTTACTGGGGCTCTTTTGGGTAAGGATAAGGAGAATGCGTTTGGGTTGATGGAACCTTTTGGTTGTGGTACGGAAAGGGGTGTGAGGGGTTATGGGATTTATCCTATGGCATCGTTTTTTAATCATGATTGCTTACCGAATGCGTGTAGGTTTGAGTATGTTGATAGTGATGTTGATTGTAGGAGTAATACTGATATTATTGTTAGGATGATTCATGATGTTCCTGAGGGGAGGGAGATTTGTTTGAGTTATTTTCCGGTGAATTTTAGGTACTCGGAAAGGCAGCAGAGGTTAAAAGAGGATTATGGTTTCAGTTGTAATTGTGATCGGTGTGTGGTTGAGGCTAATTGGTCTGATCAAGAAGACGATGCTATGGATAAGGAGGGAGGGAGAAGTGAAGAGGAAGAGGATGAAGCAATGGTGGAAGATGTGGATGTGGTTGATGAAGGAAATGTAAATGGAGAGATGGAGGAGAGGGATCAAGATTTTCCTCATGCGTATTTCTTCCTTAGATATATGTGTAATCGGGAGAATTGCTGGGGTACATTGGCTCCGTTGCCTCCTTCTGTTACATCCCCATCCACGGTTATGGAATGCAATGTTTGTGGTAATCTGAGCAAAGCTGATGAACTATAATATTCGAAATGGGGACTATTGAAGTATGTTTACATTTCCCTACTAGCTTGTTTCTTGCAGTTTGAGCACTTGAGTATTTGCCATGCTTAGATTTATGAGCTTAGTTTGTAGCTAGAACTTCTTGTCCCTCTGTATTTGGTAGCTCACCTTGGTTTTCCTTTTAGTTAGCTTGTGAGCAAGTGCAGTATTGACTTGTGAGCCTTACAATTTTCATGTATACCCTTTGTGAGTGACATGTTGAGCAGTTTAACAATCAATCGATGAAACAACATTGTCTCTGTTGATGTTGACTTTGAATACTCTATACCATTTCGCGTTCTTTTAAGTAGTTTAACTTGGAAGATATGTTGCAAGAGGATTTCAACAAACTCAAGGCCTCAAGTTATGAGTATCAATTATTGGAGTGTTAACTTTGTGATAGAATTTATTTTACCAATTGGATTATTATCTAAGACTTGGATGAAAAGTTTTATCATCATTGAGCCATCACCAAAAATCATGAATTTGTGCATATATATTTTTTGAGACGGGTGCATTTGCTTTATATAGTCGTTGGTTTTTCGTGATTGGTAAATTGTAACTTTCATTGAAATACCAGGAAAAAGTGGATGCTGGGAAAAGTTTCAGTCAAAAGAGTAATCCATTACAAGTCATGCAATGAGCTTAAGGAAATCAACAATGGCCATGTAATCATTTAAGCCTATAAGGGCCACACATTGCACCAAAACTTGTGCAAAAATATCTTATATATTTGACTGCTTTAACTTGGTCTAATGGCCAGCTTTATAGACTTTCTAGTTGAAGCTAAAGACTACCTCCAATTCAGTGAGTGATATGATTTTTCTTGAAACAAAAATGCCCAGTCTTCAGTAGAAAAGTAACATTTGGTGTATCTGATTATGGACTTGGTAATTTTAGTTGGAAATGTAAGTGAACCTTATTATTATTTTTCTGATAACCGAGAAATCGTGAGGGCTTGTGGGTGCATGGTTTTGAACTCAGTAGATGATGGGTCTGCCTCCTTGTTTCTTTTTGGATACTTCATGAAAAACTTTGATATGCTGCTTTCGATTTACATCAGTGAACAGCTGCCTTTCGGTTGCCCTTCTTTTTCATCATTGCTCTCTATTTCCTGAGATAATTTTTTCCCCTCTAATATGCCCTATGAAAGATAAGGCAATGTAAAGCACCCAACAGTATACTATGATGTACGGACATCGAAGAACATATTGGATATGAAGCGTATCGAGAACTTGCAACAGTAAGGAGGTTGTCAGTGTATTTCCTTGTGGGGGTATGTGATTACTGGGGCAAATTTTTTCTCCTACTCTAAAGGGGTCGGTTTAGTACTCGATTATATCTGCTTACAACTGTTCTAGCATTTAACCCCTTAATTGTTCCATCAATTTTTTGTTGACGTTATTATAGCTTTGCATTTGTTGTTATCGTATTGTTTTTTCTTATTACTTATTGTTTTTTTCTTCCTATTATGCCTTGTGAGTAAATTACGCGTTTTTTATATTTTTATATTTTATATTTTGTATATTGTGTTATCTTGAGCGGGTCTTCCGGAAACAGCCTCTCTACTGACCTAGGTAGTGGTATGAACTGCGTTCATTCTACCCTCCCCAGACCCCACGATGTGTGGGAATATACTGGGTATGTTGTTATTATAGCCATAATGATTTCCCATTAGGAAGAGACTCAAATCCAAGTAGCAAATCGTTCTTGTATTACAACATCTTTAGACATAGAGAAATATCTACAGATTGAGATGTGTTCAGCAAAGTATGAAATTAAAGAAAATGTATTTTGATTCTTAGTGTCTCCGGTAACTCAGGATTAGCGTTTATAGTATTGATGTGGTATCCAAGAAATTAGGGTTTTGATGCTTCTAGTAATATGATTGGAAAAATTGAAGCCTAAGGACTGGACATTGCAAAGGGCTAAAGATGTTGAAGGTTAGGCTAGCTTTTTGGTGTTCCAAATTTGATTCATAGTAAGATAAGAATATTCATTTGTAGGAGAAGCGACAATCTATTAGCAAACAAACTTAGTACTACATGCTTAAGTTCATAATCCACTCATTGATTTAGATCAGTTTTTCCATTCAAATTCCAAAAATTTCTGTGAAATGTATCTGTTAACATTAGGTTGTGTTGGTTGATGTTAAAGGGGTCTGATCTCAACAATGACATGGTTTATCGAAAGCCAGACTCAATCAACTCTATTACACTTTAGTAGCCTCTAATGTGCAATCATCTTAGCAGGAGTGAGGTCAACTGTTTGCGAATACATAAACTGCTTGAATATAGGTTATGTGGACCTATGTTGTTTGAACTCTTCAAAATCGTTGTCGCACCCATGTCAACACGGCATGGGTTTGGGTGTGGTGTGGGATCCACACCCGATTTAGTCAATCTAACTGGGTACTTTGACCACACCTACAACCAAGAAGTATGTGTTGATTGGGTATTTAGTTTAAGTATGGGCTTATGTCTTACATATATAGATATACAGTACTACGACAAGTGCTTAAGAGAATTATAACTATGCTAGCTTTAGTTTATTAAATTCAAGTAATTGTCGAAATATAAACTTTTATACTTTGAATCATATCCCCTATCTTAAGATATTTATATCAATTTATAAACATGCAATACTCATTTTCATTTTACTTAACAAATGATGAATTTAAAGTACCTTGTTAATCATATATAAGTTAGTTTTCACTATTCTTAAATAACTACTTGTTGTATATATTATTTTTATATACTTTTAGCCGTATTCCAGTAACCACATCTGCAATTGAATCCATACCCCCAAATCCTAAAACTTATGTGATGACGAATCCGACCTCTATCCGTACCCCGTGTTGGTTACCCACTCCCTATTCCAAGCAACATAGATGGGGGCTCTTCTTTGTTAGAAGTAATTATTTCTTATAAAGAACCTATTTCAGTACTAAGGGTCGGCTTAATCCACAGCAGATGCTCACATGAGATAGTTTTGAGGATTTTACATCTGAACAACCAGGACACTTCTACTTACGTTGCCGAAAACATCAGATACTTATTATATTGAGGATGTTAAATCTGAACAACCAGGACAGCTCTAGTTACATTGCTGAAAGCATCAGATAGTTGTTTATTGAGGATGTTAAATCTGAACAGCCAGGACGTCTCTACTTACATTGCTGAAAAGAATGGTTGGTTACATTCTCTACAATCAAGAAACAAATAAACTGTCAATCGTTACTTTTCAGGCAGGTTCTTCTTCTCTGTAGTATTTTTTTAAGAAGCTAGTCAAAGGGTACCTAGAAGTGCATCTCTATGACCTTATTAGATCTATTTAGGTAATGAAGCTGATCTAATTAATGAACCACTTCTTTGACTACTAATTATATTAAAGGTTACTTCTTTGGACTGAAATCTGCATTTAGAAATAAGAAAATTACTTGGGCTATTTTTTTTGATAGACGGAATACAAGGATTATTAAATATTATATAAAAACGGAAACAAAGATATAAGAACCAACAAGATCAGATTATAAGTAGATTAAAACAAACTTGTTTCCAGAAAAAGCTAGGGTGTTTGCTATTTAACAAACTTTGCTATAACAAGGATGTGCTGGTTCATAACAACTTTCACCATCATTGCTTTCTCTTTTCCCTTGCTTATGATCTCAACCCTCTCAGGACATATGTGTTCACAGTTGACGACTCTAAGGCTTCAGGTAGATCATCCTTCTATAGTTTTTGCTTAGGAACGAGGCATAGTTTTTGTATACTGTATTATTTGTCATCTATTGGCTCTTAATATCTGAATAATATGCTTACCTTCATTTTATTTCGCTCTTAATATCTGAATAATATGCTTACCATCATTTTATTTCACTTTTGCAGTTTTAGTGAATGGAAAGTTTTGCAAAGATCCAAAGCTCGCAAATGCGGATGATTTCATTGCCTCAGGTCTTAATGCTAGTGGAAAAGAAGTACCTCGGTTTGGATTTTCTGTAGATATTGTGGATGTAAACAATATGCCCCGACTCAACACTCTTGGTATTTCTACAGTTCGTGTTGACTTGGAACCACAAGGTCTCATTCCACTTCAGGCTCACCCTCGAGCTACTGAGCTCACAACTATCATCGAGGGTACTATCTATGCAGGATTTCTTGTGCCTGATGCTGCAAACATCTTTAAGAGTCGTCTCCTCTCCAAAATCATGAATCCTGGCGATGTGTATGTGATCCCACAGGGGCTTATCCACCTCCAGTATAATTTAGGACACAAAAAATGCTACTTTACTTTCTACTTTGAACAGTCAAAATTGTGGAGTCATCATGATTTCTAGTTCAATCTTTGCTTCAAATCCACGTATTTTGGACGATGTTCTTGCCAAAGGCTTCCAGCTCGATAAGAAAGTGATGGAAGAACTTTGAAAGAAATTCTTCTATAGAATATGACATTAAAAATATGATTTTGTTTACCGAAAATTGTTTGGAGCGCGCTGCTCACTAGCAATTTGCAAGGCATTAATACGTTACTCCAACTGTTACACTGTTTGTTGTATTTTTCGGTATTTTGAGTGAACTTCTTCACTTGTGGGAGCTGACATTTCCCCAATTATCTTTATGCATTCATTCATCATGCTGTTATTTGTTGAAAAGTGAAATTAAGTCATATTATTATATCTATATAGATAGATGCCCCTAGCTTCTATTTGGTAAGTTCATTTTTTTGTTGAAAAAGTTAGTATCATCAAAGAAACTAGCCGATGGTATAAATAGATGATACTTTTATTTGAAATTTTACTAACTGAATTTATCAAGTGGACGTTAGGGGCATCTATCTATATAGAAAAAAAGTTATTTATGGCTCACACGATTGACACAAAGTTCATATCATTGACTTTATTTCATTTTTCAACAATTAGCAACATGACAGAGACGTAAAGAGAATTAGGGAAAATGTCAGTTCTCACAAATGAATCAGTCACTCCAAATACTGAAGAATGCAACAAACAGTCTTCACAATTAGAGTAATATATTAACGCTTTCGCAAATCTCTATCGAGCAGTGCACTCCAAAACTTCCAGTAAACACAATCATATTTCTAATGTCATTCAAAAATTTTCATGATTTGTCTTCCCAAATTGTGTATGTTGTCTAATTATTATATTTAACTCCAGTACAATTCATTTAGAACACATAAAATAAGAAGAGGTTCAAGTATCAAGAATAAGCAAGATGGTGTAGATTGCAAATTTTCAGAAAAGCATAACTAGCTTAATCTCTGACCATAACAGTTAAACAAGAAGCTTGCTAGTTTAAGCATTACTTTCAGTATTTATGAGCTTATGTTATATCTACATCAGTTTTGGAAGAATTATCTAGCATCGATAGGAATACTGGTTTCTTAGGTACCAAAATTCCTCAATTGTGTTGCCAGCATAGGATAACCTTCTCAAGTGGCTTAAAAGCTCAAATTATTGCCTTCTCAAGCGGCATAACCTTCTCAAGTGACTTAAACTCACTTATACCTTCTATACCTTGACAAAGTTTAGGGGAACTTATTAGCATTAGGATAAACATTGAATGTCATGAGCTCATATGACATATGTAGGTTATGAGAAACTCTCATATGTTCCTTTTTTGAGTTATTATACTTTATCATGATCTCCGTGTTTATAATCTCTCAGCAATGTATTCTAGTTCTTAGGATTTTATCTACAATTGAGGGTCATTGCAAGTATGGTCCTCCAGATACTACGATATGTCATACGATCTATGCATGTTTTAAAGCTTTATAAGTCAACAACTTTGTGATTTATAATAAAATGTAACTGACTTGATTTTTAGCAGTGATTCTCTGGTATTCAGTTTTTAACATGTTTTACAGAATTGTGACAGTTTTTATGATTTCAGATTCTCAATGTCAGTCATAATTTTGTTGTTTTTTTGTTGTTACTGTTGTTGTTGTTTTCAGGTACATTCCCAGTCTCATGACCAGTAGACTTAGCAGATTTCAGCTAGCTATGGGTGAGCCCTCATCTTTCGAGGGCCAATTGATCATTCAGAATTTTCTGTTTTCTTTAATGTTATTTAGTTCAGTATTTAGAGTTACCTGAGGCTTGTCTCAGCAACTCGCTAGTATTTAGTAGAGGTTTCATAGATAGATAGTCTGTCAGTCAATATGTATAGTCTGTTTTACATAACACTTCTTAATAGTCTATATTAAATTTTATTCAGTTAATAAAAAGGTTTAGCTCTTTAGCCAACTTCTATATTTTAATTGTATTTTCAGTTTATGTCTCATAACTTATGCTTAAGATTTATGCTAAGAGGCTTACTCGGGGCCAGCAATGTCTCTGGGTGTCAGTTACGTTCAGGGGATGATCTCGGGATGTGACTAGTTTGTTATCAGAGCACAGAGTTCAAGTGTCCTAGAGAGTCTATGAAGTTGTGTCGGTGGGACCTTATTTGTGATTGTGACCGCCGCACTTCTATAAATGAGTAATTATGGACATTTAAGAAAGGTTTTTCATTCTTTCATGCTCTAGTTGTGCAGTAAAATAGTCCCCTAAGAAACTTCTATAGATTTATGCATTGTTCCATCTCTTTCAACTACGCCTTATATTCGAGGTGGTAAAATCAACCCACTTCAAATTTCGATCAGTGTGGCTCTCATAAATAGGGCCACCAGCAAGTTAAACTTCTCCCCAGTGCTTGAGATTTTCTAGCTTGTGCAACTAAGTCTTTAATTTCTAACTTGTATTCTTACTATCACGAATCATGCATTTGATCTAAGGTATAGTGTGATATGCCCTCAGATCCCATTTAGAACCTCAGTATTGAGAATTTTATGAGCCAGAATCTTATGAAGTTGAATGATTTTAGAGTTAGGCATATAAATTCAGAAGTTTAAAAGGAAAAATGAGGTCTAGTTATTGATTAAGGTGTGTAACCAGAGTTATGGTATATTCGGTAAGTAATCAATGGTAAAATCCTTAAGTGTTGACTAAGGTGTAACAATTTTTGTTGTGTAGTACATATTTTATGGTGGTACATAGGTGTCAAGTCAGTATGTCAGGAAAACTAATTGTAGGCTATGAGAAAGTTATAACACAGTCAGGAATAGACAAATTTAGGCTTTACCTTATGGTTCTTGATGAGGTTATGAATCCAGTGTAAAATGTATGGGATATAAGAGACAGACTAAATGTAATAAGATTGTGGGTAAGTTATGACCAGATATAGTGTTTAGTAAGTTTAGTTTCTTTGATATTGATCCTTAGAGGATTAGTGTTTTCTTGAACTGTGATTTAGTAGCTTTAATCATAAGTAATAACAGAAAATTGTGTGCTACCCGTGGTAATAATGAATAATACGCTTGAACGTAATAATAAATAATACGCTTGAACTTCAGAAGATCACCACAGTGAGAGGAAGTCCTCAAACTTAGAAGTTTTTGCTTCTGAGCTAAGGGGTGATGATAAGTTTTGACCAAGTTGAGTTTGGTGACTCAACCAGTATACAGTTCCAGTACATAGTTAGATCTAGACAATGAACCCATTCTTACTCCAGCATATTTCCTGTACTTCAATCAGAGATG
>JBDJHY010000116.1:18352518-18365713 GCA_039654485.1 Withania somnifera | reverse complement strand
GTTTTGAATAAAACTTGAGTTGGTTGGATCCAAAATGGCCTTTTGCCTCCTAACAATTATTCTAAGCAGTATTAGTCTTCTTTCTTCCTTTGGTTCTTGCTTTGATCCAAGCCCTTTTCAGGATTTTTGTATTGCAGTTAGTGATTCCAATACTGGAGGTACATTACTATCTCTATCTACTAACATGTATTATGAAAATCTGATAATAATATGAAAATTCATTTATATTTTCAGGGGGAATTTAGTATCAGAATAATCCCACAATAATTATCTTATTATCCCGGTTAAAATTTCCGATTTCAAGTTAGGTAATCTTGGCATTATTTATATCTTAATCTTGGTAATACCATATTCAATCATACGAAACAATCAAATGACAATATGCCCTTCTTACAAAGCTCTTTCCTCAGGATTCTTTAGAAAGTTAAAAAGGTTAAAATTGAAGTCCGAATTCAAATTTTGTTCAGTTTCAAATCAAACACATGTTTTGAATAATACACTATATCTTTCAAATTTTAAATTGATAAAACGAAAAAAAAAATAAAACACTTATAATACATAGACCATGAATTATTAATTTCAGTATTACAATTTCTGCATTATATTTCAATATATTGCCCGCGAAGAAGTTAAAACTCTATTCCTTTTCATTCTTTCTTTTTTGTTTTTGGTTCTAAGGTTTACTTTAATACTTACTTTAGATTTCATTCTACTTTATTTTGCAGTGTTCGTGAACGGGAAATTTTGCAAAGATCCAAAACTGGCTACAGCAGACGATTTCTTTCTTGGAGGACTTAATGTTAGTGGAAATCCTTTACCAGGACTAGGATCATTTGTAAATTTAGTCGATGTAAATAGTCTTCCAGGACTCAACACTCTTGGCATTTCACTTGTTCGTGCTGATTTTGCACCATATGGCCTAATTCCACCCCATATACACCCTCGTGGCACTGAAATTATTGTCCTCCTACACGGAAGTCTCTACGTTGGATTTTTGGCCCCTGACACTACAAATCCATTAAAAGCGCGATCTTTTACAAAGATGTTGAGTAAAGGGGATGTATTTGTGTTCCCACAAGGATTAATTCATTTTCAGTATAATATTGGACATACTAATGCAACTCTTGTTGCTGCTTTGAATAGCCAAAATGCTGGGCTAATTGTGGTTGGGGCTGAACTATTTGGATCAAATCCACCACTTGCAGATGACGTTCTTTCAAAAGCATTCCAATTGGACAAGAAAATGGTGAAACAACTTCAAGGATTATTTTCCTAGAATTAAAAAAGAAAAATATGTGCCTTTGAAAAATAATAAGTATACTACGTTGGAAAATCTTAATTATTAAATCACTTAGTCGGTTATCTGAGCTTTTAGATTGTTGGTGAGGATTCGATAATTCATCTTATAAACCCCTTATACTAATAATCCCCAAGTATACCACGTGGGAATTATTTGTTGTTTTTTAATATATGTTATGGATTTTGTAATGTTTGAGAGATAAATTAGAGCAATAATGGCCTTGATGTTATTTTGCTACCATCCTTGATCTTGGCATTTTATTTGAATTTTGAATTCACCCAAATTTAGATTTCTTCTTATAACAAAATCATGGGCACATAATTAAAATTGAAAAATAATGAAACATATGTTAATAATACTTGAGGATTCATTGCTTATTGAATTATGTGGAGTTTGGAAAAAATATTCACCAGAAAAAAACTAAAATTAGCTACGAACTTTGTTGACTAAAGTGCTCATAGGCAGCTAATGAATCTTATCAGTCATTAATTGGTTGCTAAATGAAACTAGCCATGAATTTCATTATTTAGCTAAGAAACTTGTTGATCCCTATTCTTTTTTACTTTTTTTTTTTTTGAAGTTATTTTTTAACCAGTGGATCTATTAGTTTTGGCAGGTTTATGCTGAATCCAATTATTGAACATTATTGTAATTGGTATTAAAAAGTTGTATATCAAATTTGAAGAAAAAAATAGGATTTTATAAACACGTCATATGATGAGAATTAAGGAGGATTTGACCGCCAAACATGACAAACGAATTATCATAATTTATTGTTAAAGTAAATCTTTGTCGATTACAAATAAGTAATCCTGAGAATCACCATAAGTCATCATGACTACCCGAGGGTTTCTTTCTGAGGTGGTGGACATTAGGAGGTTTCTTTAGGAGGCGGTGGATTACCGAGGTTTTCTTCAGGAGGTGATGAATTATGAGGGGTTTCTTTCGAAGGTGGTGGACATTCGGGGGTTTCTTCAGGAGGTGTGAAACAATCGAAATTATTACTCGTGGAGATTATTATTGAGGTGGAGGTGTGAGAATTGAAAGATGATCAAAAGAGGGTGAAATTCTTTTTGTGATCACCAATAGTGGGTGCATTTCTAAATAAGTCTCTTCTCAAGGAGAGAGTTGGAGGAAAAAAGCAAGACAAGACCAACTAGGAGAAGGCATAGACTTGAATGTGGTGAAATAGTCATATTTGTGAATCACTAATGACTTGAGCTAATGATACTTCAATTGTGAAAGAGCATGAAGAAAACAGTGGCTTATATATAGCGGAGGAATGGTGTTGTGGAATTAAATTGTGCTTTTATCTCCTCTATGTATTGTATTTACTTGCATTTACTCAACTTTGACTCAATCTATTTTAGAGCTTTGTTAGCATTGAAGTATAAGCTAAGTGTGGTCCAGTTCAAATGTCATGTTTTTCTTTTATTGCTTATGAGAATATATTAATTAAAAAGATATAATTTGATTCAATTGTTTTTTTTATTTCAATTTAATATTCACTTTACTTATTTTATTTGTTTATTATTTCAAAAAATAAATTGTTATTTTTAATTGTGACTTTAACATACCAAGAAAAGATAATTATTTTTTCATGTTTTAATCTTGACATTAATTACTTATTTCCCAAATCATTTTCAAAGATCAATACTAAATCTGTTTATTTATATATATAAGCAGAAGCACCACAAGAAGACGCATAAAAACGTAATAGTAAGCCACTTGACAGTTTTTAGGACAAAGCTAATAATAGGGTATAAAAAATTTGAAATAAAAGCATTTAATTTTTTTAAAAAATAAATATTATATTTAAGATAGAAACCCATGGAGCAGGAGTACTAAATGGATTCATATTGTTCCATAAACTTATCTAATTCAGATATTGTAAGATATATTTAACTATATATTTAATTTTAATATAAAATAAAATTTTAATAATTTAATAATAATAATAATAGTACTAGTAGTAGTAGTTGTTGTTGTTGGAGATGATGATGATGGTGATGCCTACGATGATGATGATTGGAATTATAAAATTTATAACAAATCATTTATCTTTTTATTCCAAGAAAAAAAGATGATAAAAGGATACGAAAAGGAAATAAGATAAAATAAAATTAGTTAATGATATTATTTAATTGATATTATCCATTTAAAAAAAAATTAAACTCAAATATGTAAACTATAATATAACTATTATATTTTAGAATCTTATCTTTTATAACAAATGGACATCATATTCAATTTTGAATTTGAATGCAAATTTAATTTGCAAGATATTATTATTATATATTTGGGTTGTCCATTTAATTTTATAACAAATTATTTAATTTTTATACATATAATAAATTTTATAACAAATACATATAAACTTCATTCATGGCAAATAGTTATATTTATGTAACTTTATTCTTAATGTTTTATTATAAGCCATTATATACTTTGAATCCAATATTTAAAATGATGGATTTTAAAAATAAAATTATTTTAATAGAAACTAATTTCGGTAGACCTAAAGTTATAACTAGAACACCTATCAAATTGGATGAAGTTTACTTCCCTAAATAGTGGTTATTGAGGATGCTGCTCCACTTCAAAATAATAATAGTATAGAGGTTACTGAAATAGAACCAAAAGAAAATGGAAATATTAAAATAAGATTGAACATGGTTATATGATAAACAGGTGGATATTATGAGTCTCTCATCCAGATTTACTGGATAGATATCTTCTCATATTTCTCCTGTTGATTATATTGTCAATTCCACTTCAAGAGCTTCTACTGCTCAAATAAGAGAAAATTATAGAGTTAAAATAGATAAAGATAATATTGCTAATGCTATACCTGATTTGAACCCTACTGAGTCCTAAATAAATTTCTCAACAAGATTATAATGAGTCAGAACAAAATTAATTTTAGTCTGGGATCATCGGCACGAAAGAAAATAGCAAGTGAATTTTTTCAACCTAAATGAAAACTATTTAAAGTTTGGTTATACCAAAACTTTGATAAAGAATAAAGAACTCTTTTCGAAGAGGAATTTTGTAAAGACCTCTCTTAACAGATAGTCATAGTGGTAAATAAATTTATAAATGAAATATTGATGGTTATACTGACAAATAAATCTTTACCTTAATACATAGAATTTTAATGTATAGTACGATTTGCTAAGCGAATAAGAATAATGATAAAACTATTGTTGAAATGATTATAGCAGGTTTTACAGGTCAATTAAAAGTTTGGTGGAATAATTATTTAACCCATGAACAAAGCTGTAAAATACTAGAATTTATAGCGATCCACGAAGATGTACAAAAGATTGGTAATGCAGTAGATACCTTAGTCCTTACAATTATAGAATATTTTTAGGTAGATGGTCAGATAATAGTGAGACCATTCGGACTATGTTCCAAAACTTAAGGTGTAAAACCCTTACGTCTTTCAGATTGTATAAAGATGTATTTTTATCTAGAGTCATGGAACTACCAGAGCCTAACAATTCTTATTAAAAGTCTAAATTCATAAATGGTCTACCAACATTATTTGCTGAAAGAGTTAGAAAAACTCTTAGAGAAAATAATTCATACATTAAATATGATGATTATACTTATGGTAAGCTTATAAGTGTTTGTACTACAGAAGATTTAACTTTATGCAATGAGATTAAGTTAAATTAACAGATTCATAAACATTGTCTTGATAAAAGACAATAATTAGGGAAATTTTGTCAGTAATTTGCTATAGACATGCCCCAAAAGTCCAAAGAGTCTTATAAACATAACATAAAAATAGAGATGTTTTTCTAAAACTCACTTTGTAAAAATCTTCTCTTGCAATTATAATTCAGAAATAAAATTGTTATTTCATTAGAAATCTATTGCTACTAGTGGAAGGTCGAAGATACACAATTATATTTCTTCTTTTTTATTAGCCTATTTGATAGGCTAAATTTTTTGGGTTAACCTACGACACACTAAACTACTGATAGCATGGACAAATATATTAATAAAATAACATCATGGGATAGAAGAGAGGTTGGGCGAGAATAATTCAGAATAATCTAGGCAGGTAAGTCCATGACTTTGCTGAAAGTCCTATTTATGCCCATTTAAGGGTAGGGGTGTCGTGTTAGGGCAACATTGGACTCGTTAATGGACTATCCTTGACAAGATTTGACTGAATTATTGACCCTATAAAATCACTCCTATATAGCCATCTTTATGGTCCTGTTTCATTATGGTATTTAAACATATTAAGAATATATACTAAAGATTTATCGATATTTACTAAATATATATATATATCTAAACATATTAAGTATGTGCCCATACTTCGCCATTATCTATTCTCAACGCTTCCGCAAGGTTCGATCCCTTGATGTTGAGGTATAAAAAAATTATAGCGGAACATTGTATACCAACAAAACAAGTAGCAATTGATAAAGGTATAAAAACACTTTAATATTTATATTGTTCACAAATGTCATCTACTTTGTTTTCATAAATTAAATTTCAGGTAACGAAATTCACATTCATATAAGCATTACCACGATATTTTTATCTTGAGATCGTTTTTTATAATATGATTTTTAGTAAAAACGAATGATGATTTGGACATTGAATTGGGGAAAAATCTTAATTAAGATATTAAAAAGTTTTTTTATCAAAAATTGGCTCGGCCAAACCGCCTTTGCCTCCATAGATCTCGAAAAGATATGCGAAATAAAAAAAGACTACTAAAACGGACATCCAAGCGCAAAGTTATGACCATTCAAAGTTTCACTAATTTACAACTAGTTTTCCTCCTTCCACTCCTTATATTTGGTTTTCCTTAATTTAAATATATATCATATACTAAATGTAGTAAAAAACATATTAAGAATATATACTAACGGTATATACTATATACTATATACTATATACTATATACTAAAGATATATTAAATATATTAAGAATATATACAAAATATACTAGAAATATATATTATATACTAAAGATATATTAAACATACTAAAAATATACACTAAAAGTATATATTATATAATAAAAGAAGATAACAACATCAGGATAAAAAACTCGATGAGCCACTTTGTTGATAATATTGGAAAAATAATTCAACACTGATATAATTTTTCAATCATTCTATTTAATTCATCAACATTAACACTAGGATCAACTGGTTTACACTGGTCAAAATCAATGAATCCATATCTAGGACTTGCTTCTGCTGAAGGATGAATGTAATACCCTCATGGTCATTTATGATAAATACATGATGTTTTACATTCTAGAGTGTTTCGGTAGTTTCCCTAACTCATTTATGACTTGCTGGGACCGACAGTTTGGATCCCTAGCGAATCAGTCGAGAAATATCTCAATTTCCCTATTTTAGAGCCTAAAACTAAGTATTCGTTGACCAAAGTCAACTTTCCTTCAAAACATTCTCGGAATCTAATTTTGATAGTTCTGTTAGCTCTGAAATACAAAACAAAGTCAGGATTCTGACACTTCCAGTAGCTCCAAAATGATGATTTTAGGCTAGGTGAGGTGTTAGTATAATTTCTGAACTTGTCATTGCATTTTCGAGGTGTTGGCGGAGAAATGTACTTTTTGGTTACTTCTGGGTTGAGGCGTCATTCTACGTAAACTACCTCAGAATTTATTTTTGTCGATTTTGTTGAGTCCAGAATGCCATTTTCATACTATGTGCGTATTTGGTTCATCAAAATTGGACTCTGTTTGATCCCCGATCCCCCGAATGAAAATTTTTGGAAATGCAAAATTGGACCTCCAACTGGTGCAGGTCATGTATCTCTATGCGATCGCGCTGAACCCTCACGATATCATGATGACCAAGTTTAATAATCTTATGCGATCGCAGCCAAAGCCACGCTATCGCGACCAATAACCACGCGAAAAGCAATGTGACTTGTAATTATTTATGTTTCCAGCCGTGACCCCTTAACATTTTTACTCAACCAAAAACTCAATTCCTTCATTTCTAGGGAAAAACAATTCTTCGCTAACACCATTCCAATTCCAAAGAAATTCTTATCAACGGTTTCCATCGATTTCTACACCAAATTGTGCAAGTTTTCTTCTCTTCTTCCTCTTAATTTCTTAAATTCCTCCATTAATGGCCTAAAGTTTGAAGTTGACGAAATCATCCCATAACTCAATTGTTTTCGTATAATTCTTCAAAAATTTAATATACATTGATCATAAGATTGTTAATTCATCATAATTCAAACGTTAAATTCACAAAGATTGAATCATTGACCCTTTTAGGGTCAAATCTGTCCAGTTTGATTTGAAGTCCTCCCGACTTTCGGATTGTGCTCAAATTTGGAGCGCGGGTTCCTAACAGCATTGGGAACCCCATCGTGAAGTTGTTTGTGATTTCTGCAAGTGGGCCTCGCAAACCCATTTAGGCCTATTTTTTGGCCCAGTCCAAAACTTAGCATAAAATACACCGTTAGATTTGTATTAACATTGAGAATACTTTGACACAAGTTTCAGCTTTTTTGGAGACCATTTGACATTAGTCAGAGTTAATTTGTGGATTTGCAGCACTTTATCGTCGGACAACAGGTAGGCTCCGTGGGACTATCTCTGGGCTTATAGCTTTAAAAAATGTACTAAATAGCATCTTGGGTTGGTTAGCTAGGTTGTATAGTACCCCCAATACCGTTCTTCCATCCGTTCCATGTTGATATTGATATGTTAGCACCCGAGTGATGTGGGGCCTAGACTTAGCATTTAATTATAGATACCTGTGCAGGGCATAGGATGTGGATACCACATGATTATATATATGTTGATATATGTATGTATTGTTGATATGTTGTGCATTCATGACACGAAGAGACCATGTCTAAGGCTCTGATGAGAATTCATTAGGGCTGGGTAGTATCACCTCTTGATTTATGAGCCATGATGGCTAGCAGATGAGTTGATGATAAAGTTTCATAGCAGCATAAATAAATAAATATGAACACTTTAAAATTGATAATATAAGTAATTGTCTTTTAACTGGTTTAGTCTCGATACTATATCAAGCACCCGGTAACACTTAAGACTATCGTCGTACCGTAGTAAGTACAACTTTTTGACACACGTGGTACTAGCGGTTATGGAAACATGATAATATTAATTATTGAGGACCATAGGTGATACTAACATATAAATTGGTATTGAACGCCTTGACCTACCGAGTGCAGCTAGTGGATTTGATTGAGATGATATAATTGATGTGAGGCACTATGTACTGATGGGATAACACTGGTATGAGACACTATGTGCTAGCGGGATAACACAGATATCAGGAACTAGATGCCGGCGGGATAACACTACTGTGGGGCACAAGGTGCCAATTGTGATTCATTGTGGTTCTAGAAGTGGGATGTGAGGTTCTAACGACGATCATGTATTCTTTAGTGTGATCATAGGTCGGATAAGGGGCCTATGGGTGAGCATGTTCTTGTGTACGTCGTGTTTCTTATGGGAGACTTGTCAACATTTAATTTTTTTCTTTATTATGATTATTACTGTTTATCTGTTCTTATTGGTTACTTGTTGTTTCATGTTGTGCGTGACTAGTGCTTACACCCTCATGCAGTTCTTTATCCTTTCACTTGAGGTTACTGGTATACCAACCATATTCTACTCCTATCTTTTTTTTATTCCTATTGATTGTGTTATATTTCATATATGTTGTTGCAAGTACGCTGGATACGTTCTCTTTCATTACCTGCAATCCTATTATGTGATTTGCTAGCACTATCAGTCTATGTGACACTTGTTTCTTACTTGAGTTGCTAGTTTCTTGTATTGCCTATTTGCTTTTATGACCCTTCTTCTTGTACTCTGTTATTTACTATTGAGTTGCTAGTTTCTTGTATTGCCTATTTGCTTTTGTGACCCTTCTTCTTGTACTCTGTTATTTACTACTTTTATTATTGTTATGCACTCAGTGGGCCCTCGAAGCCTACCGAGTACAAGTTGCTTCGGTGACTTGTACTCATACTACACTTGCACTTGTCCAGATCTGAGTATAGGTTTTCGTTCGTGATACACAAACAACTGTTCGTTCAGATTCTATTCTTATCGGAGATTTAGGGTGAGCTTGGCATCCGGCTTGATCCTACTTCTCTTCAGGCTTATGTTTTAGTGATCTCCATTATATTTCGAAGACATATTGATACTATTTTTATTTTAGTTTTTATCATTCTATACTTAGTGGTTCATTTGACACTGATACCGGATTTTGGGTGGTTAGTTCTTTCTTTAAGACTTCCATAAATTACTATTTTATCTTGACTTTTGATATACTTTCATATGTAATGCAGTAGTCCTCTACTTTGGCTTCAGACTACGGGGTTTGGTTCTCCTTCTGGTGGTATAGTAGGTTTCATTATGATCTTCGAAATAAGGTCGTGACAAATAACCTCACCATTTCGCAGAAAGTGCAAAATACTTCATTTATCCCTCCAACTTAGAATACTTCCATATGAAAACATCTTCTCTAAAAGTTCAGAATATTCTGAAAAGACCACCATGCTCTACTAGTGGACACCTATATTGCTTCACGAATCCAATAATTATATAATGAGACTGAAAAGAGGCCAAATTAGTTGGTGACAAAATGGTGCACAAAGAGCTTAAAATTTTGGAGGATACTATGAAAGGTCTTCATGGGTTTAGAAGCTACCAAAGTATGGGGTATGGAAAATGTGCATCTGATAAAATGAAGTTACCACCAAATAACAAGGTTCCCAAGTTTAAAAAGTTTGATAGATCAGGAAATCCTTTTTCTCATTTGAAAGCTTACTATGAAAAGTTGGTTGGTGTGCATAAGAATGTTAGGATATAAATTAATCTATTCAATCAAAGTTTGAGAGGAGAATCTTTAGAGTGGTACTCTGGGAAAGACGCAACCAAACAGAATTCTTGACATGGTTTAGCGAATTCTTTTGTGACCTATTACAAGTCCCAGGTTGAAGTCAAGCCTGACAGAATCTCGATCGCAAAGATAATGCTGAAATTGATTGAGTCCTTTCAAGAATATGATATATGATGGAAGAAAGAAGCATCTAATGTATGCCTGTCCATGAATGAACAAGAGATGATCACTTGCTTTCTTTTGGAGAACAAATGGTGGTAATGGATGCAAAAATCTTTGTTGAAGTTATCAAGATTGGAGAAAGGATTGAATATTTCCTTAAGATTGAAAAACTAACAAGTTAGGTAGCATTACAGTCTGCTAATAAGGCTTACAAATTGATGTCCAATGGAATGGAAAGGAGAAACAAAAAAAGGTTATGAAGGTGGTGACACAAGAAGGCATATTATCTCATCAACCAATGTCGTATTATCAACCCAAGGCACAGTATGTTTAAAATTCTCCATACCTATATTACTTTACCATATTACCAACCTCAGTTTTCCCAAATTTCATAACTTGTCCATATTGAACATATAATGCACCATCTTCTACAATTATCATAGAATCTCCAGACCAATGAGCCGCATCCCATCTTTGAGAGGAAATCTCCTAGGGCCTTCACATAATTTTTGAAACTGCTAACTCAACTTTATGAATGGATGAGTATAGTAGGGATTCTTCATTTGATAACAGAGAAGTTTATGAATACTTTGTCTAGTTGGTATAATCCAAACAAATGATGCACTTATCACTCAAGAGTGGCTAAAAATGATATTTAGACGTGTCTCACCCTTAAACACAAGATTCAAGACTTGATTAATAAAAAAGTGACACCGCTTGTAGGTGCTCCACTAAGCATGGACAACAACCCACAATCCAATCACAGAAAGTAGGATTTGGCACACGTATTGCAAAGAGGAATAAAGTTTTCTAGAAAGTTGCACATTAGTGTTTTTCAATATTGCATTTTAGTATTATTGTTTTCTTTCCTTGTATTTGCACTTTGTTGTTGTCTCTTTTGGTATTTACACTTTGTCGTACCTTTTATTGTATGAGATTTTTTTATTGTCTTTCCTTGTAATTGCACCTTATGTTTAATTTTTGCACTTTTACTTGTAACTTGAACTACATACGACCTGAATTCCTAAGAATAGGATAACTAGGTGGCGTATGTTGTGTTTGGTCACCCTTTTAGTTGTTTCTTCTACTTTTATGGAGAGGTAGAACTATATTTTACCTGATTCTTGCCTCAACAAAAAACGTAGGTTCCTTATAGGCTCGGTCATATTCCCCGAAAGCTTTTCCATTTTTCTTTACAATGGAAATAAAGGCATAATTTTTGAGAAGGTATCAAAAGTTCCTCATAAGTTAACATTTTCAAGGTTGAATACAAGGTTTCGTTGAAGACAAAATAGGGGAAGAATTTTTGAGATGATGTCAAAAATTCCATTCTTAGAAACATCGTGAAATACCATGGAGTTCAAGTATTTTAGTGTTCCAAACTATTGTAAAATTTTTGAGTTTTTTTTTGGGAGAATACTCAAAAATTTTACCAAGATTGCATTTTGGAGACCTGAAGAGTTTGCAAAGCTGACCTAGGAAAGGAGTACTAGTACAAGAGAGGCAAAGACAATACAAATCAGTCTCTTAATACTAAGAATTCTTTTTAATACAGGATCCAACACAAGCCGGTCCTTTTTTCCCCTTTCTTCTTAAAGGCATCATGAAGACAAGGGTTTGAATCTCAAAATATGTGAGAATCACAATCCTTTCTTCTTCTTCTAAGAATTTTTCTTTGGATTTAGGAGAGACGACATTACCCTGGATCTCTTGGGAGAATTTCAATAACCTTCCATTCCATATCAAACACATCACTTGTACATAGATCTAAACATTAACTCCTTTTAATCTTATTATCTAATAAGGACCCTAACACTTTGTTTTAAAATTACAGGACAAGCAATTATTGGACTACACAGAAGACAAAGTTTAACTTTGGACTCCATGAAACAGCATTATCTAGTCTATCAGGGGAATCTCTTACCATTCAACTGTATTCTTTTGTTCCATCATTTTTAACTTGCCAGTTTTCACTCCTTTCTCATATATTTGCAGGAAAGATGTCTCTATCAATAGTTGGAGACGTTAATAAATGTATCTAGTTTTCATAAAAGGATTGGGAGACCGCATATTCCTAAAGACATTTCAATATACAATAAGGGGTTTTCACAAGAAATCGTAAGAGCACACCAACATAATCTACAAAAATACTTTATGAAATGATACAACAACGAAAGCCTTCATAGACGATTGAGAGGCCTTACCAGTATTGATTGTTTTGGATGAATACATCAGCTCACAAAAGACTTACAAGGTATCTCTCCAAGTTTGTCGATACCGTTGCATTAAATTCTATGCATGTTTTAAATATCTTTGAATTTTACTTACCTTTCTTTAATAAATGAGTCTTTTTACATATGCATTTTATACCATAGTTGCATCTACTACGTGCACCTGATTCTTTTCTTAATAAGATATATAGGCAGCCTCCTTGGTTTTAGTATTCCTTTTATTTAAATTTTTCACAAAAGAAAGAGATAGAAGCTTTTGTTTTCTTTTAAGAATCATGTCTTCAATTTTCTTAGTGCCAACATAGTTAGGGGAGCGAACATAAAAGAATGAAAACTTTTTAATTGAAAGAACCAACACAATGGTAAATAGTAGATTCTTTTGGTACCTCTCATTTGTACTTTTGTAACACTCGAAGATGTCCTCTTGCATACATTCAGGACAAGAATGAGACTGTCCTTACTATTTCATGTGAATTGTGCGGTGAGTTTTAGATTAAGTTCAATCACATTGCATTGTCTATCTAGAACTTGGCATAAGTGTTTGTTAAGGAGAAATCCTGAGTGATATTGGGATTAAGAAAGAATCATAGGCC
>JBDJHY010000116.1:18247724-18261216 GCA_039654485.1 Withania somnifera | reverse complement strand
TCTAAATCTATTTGTATTAGGAGTTAGCTAATCCAATAGAAAATAGGAAACTTAGAAACTATAAATGGAGGAACCAAACTGTGGTTTACCCCAAGAAAAAAGTTCTAAGAGTTTTAGTTTTTTTGAGAGATATTTTCCTAAGACTTAATAAAGAAAAGTTGTTCTTTAATTCTTGTAAATTGATCAAATTCTAAGAACCAAAACCAGTAGCAGATGTTTAAGAGCTTTGAATAGTTAACTTTGGCCTCGTCTTTCTGCGGAAAGCAACAGAAACATCAGAAAATAGTCCTTTGAAGCTACGGTATCTGCATAGTTTTGGGTTGGAAATGACTTTGTGATTTACCTCTCAAGAAAATAGGCAAAGGGTAGGATGGCAAAACCGACAACAGTATGCCGATAAGTTATGTAGACATGAGGATTCATTCCATGATTGAAGGAAGCTTCAGTTATGAAGTATAAAAATGTGTAACTAATTTGAGCCAAACCATAAGGATGTGAGGCTTGAACCTCTTGTAAGTACATATGCTAGCCTCGATAGCCATCAATGCTTTTTTGCTCTGTGTTCTTCAACAAACTTAACTCCAGCATTAAGCTGTTCATATAGAGGTTAGCATAGAACTATGGGATTAGATACCAAAATACTCGTTCATAGTATCTTGTTCTTGTCACTATTCTTGTTAGATAACCTGACAACTTCCTCAACACTGTCAAAGATATATTCTTGTGCACTTTATCTTAATATTCTTGAAGTTTAATAGAAAAAAAAAAAAAACATGTTGATCTATTCTCACTCCCCTTCATGTACCAAAAAGACAAGCAAAGAAATATTGATTTTAGATGCCAAATTGGAGATGTATTTGATGCTAACATCAATAATATTCAGAGCACAAAGAATTATCCTTCTTGGATGATCAATGTAACTAATGTCTAAAACCGACAACAACTATATATTTCAGTCCCGAGCTGTTACAGACCCCAACCCAAAAGACTAGTCTGATAGGTGGGAGAATTCATTTAGCCTGTAAACCGCCCCCGCTTTAGAACGAACGACCTCGTTGATCACGACTGACAGCCCTCTTGGGTCTAGGCCACCAATCTTGGCACACAGGCCACTACTCCGAGCCATGGCCCCACACATGGGTTGACTAACTCTGATACCAATGTTATAGACTAAACGGGAGAGTCCAACCCAAAAGACTAGTCTAATAAATGGGAGAACCCATTTAGACTATAAACCCATTAGGATTTTTCTATTTTCCGGATGAGGGATGTAAGGATTTTTAGTGTAATACCATTAACCTTTACCAAAAGAAAGAAGAGCTATTGGTCAGTCTCCTGTAGTTGACCGGTAGAGCTCGACTGTTTGAGACCAGGGCAGATGCGTCTGATGGAAGAGATCTAATTTGAAGAAGGAAGTCATTTATGGACTGATTTCGACCCTTTAACAGAAGACAGAAGATTCGCTGTATGGCTCCAGAAGAGGTATTCATTATACAAATATCATTTAGCGAATTGCCCGATTGCTGATTCACTGCGCCGTACTATCTTCAATCACCAGGAATGTTCATGTGGCTGCCAATACGCCTATAAAAACTAGACTAACCTAACTGTAATACATTACGAATATGTTACTTAGGACTTATGTTGGTGGGAGATAGCAGCTACCCGAAGAAATAGTTGAGGTGCGTGCAAGCTTACAATTTAAAAAAAAAAGAAGTTATTTGTTCCAATTGACCATGACCACAATATTTTAATATAAGACATTATTAACATTATCTGTTTATCTTCAAATATATTTCCTTAGTTAAATTTATTACAAACTTTAGTTTCTTTTTCTTTCAACCTTTTATATATGATATGTTGGATTATATGCATAGGAAAGACAGAAGTAAGTTCTTAAAATATTCCTTGATCCGTTACATACCTATAACTTACCACAGTACTCCCTCAGTCCCATTATTTATCATGTTTTCTTTTATTCGTCCCTAAAAAAATAATTATATAGAAAGAGTTTTGATTATCTTATTCTTATTTTATGTTAAAATATATTTTCTTTATTAAACATTTACTTTATTTATGCATTATTTTGAGGTGTTTATAGTCTTCAAGAACAACGACTGCTATGAGACAAAATGAAAAAAAGTTAATTTAATTTTGAACTTTTTAAATTCTAAAATAATTTAAGAAAACTAATTTTAAAATGCATAATAAATAATTTGAGATGCAGTAATTACTACTTTCTCCTTTCATTTTATGTGTCTTATTTTACTTTTTGGTTCGTCTCAAAAAAAATATCTCATTTTTTTATTTGGTAACTTTTTAAAAGCAAATTTACTCTTTTATCCTTATTAGTCTCACTTTATTATAAAAAGTAATAATTTTTTTTCATTAAAGGACAATTATATTATAATTCTTTTTATTTCTTAAATTCCGTATTCGATTAAATTAAGATACATAAAAGGAAGAATACTTTCTAGTAAAATTGGCCAATTATATAATGTTAGCTCAAAATCATTTGTCACTCATTTGATCAGTATATTTGGTAATAAGTTGGCGGACATTATAACATGTCGCTATGCAGTTGGCACCAAGAGAATATTTTTTTTTTCATCAAACATATTTTTGATAACCACATGTTTTTTTATGATCACGATGTTCAAATCAGGTTATGCGCATTTCAATTAATTTCACGAATTAATTGCTCTTTCTTCTAGCAATATATATTTTTTTGTTTTTGCTAGAATTTGAATCTGATTTCATAACTTTCACCCATGAAAGCTACCGGTTTCAGATGAACCTGTACTTATAAAGCTGGATCTGCTCTTGTAGACACTACTCAGATAGTTGCAAAAGCCAAACAACATAACCATGATCCATGAACATTGTTGAGTATAGTTGCAGGACAAAGAATCTTTCCTCAATTAACATCAAGTGATCAAAAATATATATTCTAGAGCATCAGTATACAAGATGAACATTCTCTTGAGTCCTATTTTTTCCTATTCACACTTCAAAAATTGGACAGTAATGAAAAACCACGGCAACAGATGAATCAGGACCCAGCCAAATCCTCTAACCGGCAGCCCATATCCAGAACATAATGAGAGAAGATATTAGAATTGATATCCAATTGAGAAAAGCAAATGCAACGGATAACTGGAACTTAGAGCATTCCTCGCGGAAACTGCAACCTCCCAAGTCATGAAAGTACAACACTGTTACGCCAGCTGAAGAAGCAGCTGCAGCGAGTGACAGTATTCCTGTACACTGCAAGTAAATTTATTGCAAAGAGATCGATAACAGAGAATTATTAAAACGACATGTTTGTTGTGCATTTTTAAGAACATTGTCATGCAGCAGTGACTAACCCAGTCTCCAACTACAAAGAGGCTCAGTAAAACATGATTGTGGAAAGACTTCTTCTTTGCCAAGAAATAGGCATCCGTAAAGGCCAGTCCGAAGCTCCAGATGACTTGCAAAGCCATTGAGGCTATTAAGTAGCTGCAATAATGAGATGTATTGAAAGCTATCAAATTTAAATTTTTTTATTTAGAACGGGAAAATCATGGAAACTGACGGAGTAATCAATTTGACATGTTGACACATATCAACAATCAAACTCGTACTTTTTACAATTTCTTATTCTGCAAGAACATCATGAGTAATTGGTGTCTTTTAACATGTATAAGTATAAACTCATAAAACGAATGAAATTTGTAAGTTTAAAAAGTAATTTAGAAATTAGCTCATAGTTTGAGGGAGAGCACTCGCCGGAAGACATAAGAAGTCACGAGGTTATAAAATGAACATTAGTGGTTTATAAAGAGTCATTTATTTATTTTCCCGTGCTTGTGGTTGTTTCTTTGTTTTACCCAAAGTGAAAATAAATAGACTTGGCAACATACAACTGGGCTGCGGACTATTATTTTTAAAATCACCCGCGCCACTCACTTACCAGATCATGATGTGGAAAGCATAGTGATTTGTAGCAAAGTTCAGAGATCTTTGAGTTTCATCTTTAACGACATGTTTGAGGTCATTGAACGAGTAACACTGTGAACTACTTCTAACCTAGTTCTTGATATCAACAAATAATTGATGGTGGAAGCCGACTAGCATCCCACAAATGCAGAGTCAAGTTTCTCAAAAGGTCACTTTAGAAGCTTTTATCCCTTCACTAATTTCTAAAGCTTTATTCACATATGGGTACTTTCTGTTTTATTCAGTTCGAGGAAGATTATTTTGATATATTTCCACCAGTACAAGTTGAATACTGAAAATGGAGACAAAGTTAAAAGAGTTTTTAAGGTCTAGGTACACATTAAATTATTTCACTAGCGAAAATGAGATCAAAGAAGTTATTTGGGCTTATTCTCTGACCAACTAGTTAGATTGGGTTCATATTAGGGAGAACAAGACAGAAGTTTGACAGCTAAACTGCTGTGTCGGCCATCAGAAGTCATCCTAAAATCAAGTCAGTAAGTGATTTTAGTTTAGACCTGCCGAGGACACTGTCTGAAGAAGGACAAGGCATATTTTATTCACATTGGGTACGCATGGACTAAATTTTAAAAGGCTTCCTAAGTCGCTAAATAACAGTTTGGAAATCAGTCTGGCGATTGATAAGGCTCTACAGCTAGTAGTCAGTTGGATCAAAAGAACAAACATTTTATTTACTGATATGGTAAAACCTTCCTTCTACCGAGAAGCCAAACAGTGGCTTTTCCCAGTTCTCTCCATGGGGATTTGAACGCCCGTCCTCATGGTTGGAAGTGGAAGGCCCTCTCCACTATGCCATCTCTCCCTTGTGGGATCAAACAACAAACAGTTTGTAACTGGACTAAGACAAAGAGGATATGATTACAAGTTCAATTTCCTTTACTTGTTAGATACAGGTCGAACATTCTCTAGAATCACCTAATACACTAAATTACATTCCCTCCAATGCTCTTTCAACAGATAATGCAGTTCTGGTGATAAATATGTCCAAGAATATGATAATTTATATACTTTCCAGATAAAGATCAAACACGCCAAAAATAAAAAGAGAATTTAAAAGAAAAAAGGTTATTTGCTGAACTTAATGGCTATATTAAGAGGAAATAACTTTGTTATCAGAAGTTAGACATTCCTTTCCATTTGAACACATAAAAGAAGAGACATGAACCCATTATTATCTTGTATTCTTAGAATTTGGATAGGCAAACTGAATAGTCATTGTTATGTTAATCAAGACTAGCATCAACCCTAGGAACTAACGGATAAATTGTTGCAAGTTCTGAACCTTCCTTGTCATGGAGTCATGAAAGTGTTTGTGTTTTGATATTGAATCATTGAGTTAATGTCTAGACTTAGACGTAAATCCTTGAGAAGTAGCTTTTAATAGTACTAAAAACAGGTTGATATTTAAACAGCAGGCCAAGAATTTTTTGCTGGGTTCACAGACTGTTGTCTTGCTGATACATAGAGAAAAAGATACATTGTTGCAGCAACAATGAAATGAGCAGAAGAGACGTTCAAGAGTTAAGATAATTTTGGCATGTATGTTGAATAATTGATTGCATACAAACTTAAACATTGAAGCACGGAGTGAATGCTTTCATGAGTACATTATCGCTTGGTCTTCTATCTGACTTCTAGCACAGGAGGTAATTTTCATCGTTAGATGCCTAAATCAAATGTATCATACTCTTGTAATGATTTCAGTTGAGAAGGTTGAAGAAAAGATCTATCGATATAAAATTGTGTCTCTGAGATAAAATGTAGGGAGCAAAATGCAAATCATACGGTTTTATGAGTGCTTAAATTATGCCTCTTATTTCTATTCTCGGTTAATTTTGCATATGTCAGCTTAACGAAACAATATCCCGTTCAAAGCTTGGAAAAAAGGATGAGAGCTAGGTTGACAGTCATTGTAAAAATAGACAAACTGCGAAGAATCCTTGAATAACGCAGAACAAATAGAGCAGAGGCAGCCCCAATTAATTTAAGATTGAGGTGTAGTCAATCAATATATGATGCTTTCTTGATTGTACTTAAGGAAACAAATAGCAAGGACGGAACTGATCTTTCTAAGGTTTTAGAACATGAAGCATTTGAAACTCAACAAATGTTTCCTGGCGCTAGACTTCCTTCTGCTATACCGGACTTCATAAAGACTAACAAGGTAAACACTCTTCGCACACCTTCCAAAATAGCAAAACATTGACAAGAACTGCATAATTGGCTTAGTTGATTCTACATTCGTATACTAACCATGCACTCCTCACCAAATCCGAGGTCCAAGCAGGAAAAGTTAATCAGGCACTGATGAGCGTATCACATACATGTAACAAAGCATTATAAGCAATTGCTCGCACATGTATAAGTTCAATAACAGAAATTACAGACTTGTGCAGCCATTTTCTTCTCATTCCGTTATTTCCAACACAATTTAATTCAACTAAATGGCAATTGAGTAAAGGTAGTTGATACTTCTTGAAGAAAATAGCAGTGATGAGCTAAATAGATTATTCAGTTGCTGAAATGGATAGATTAGATAACAGAGAAATGCCACATGAAAATCTATTCCCTACAAGAGAATCAAGCTTGAATCTTGAACTTCATATATCAGAAACCTCAAATTAGTTAACGACTAGCAGTAAATTATAATAACAAAAGTAAATGCAGAACTGAGAAAAGGAAAGGAAGAAGTACCAAAAAGCTGTGACATTGAAGAAACCTTTAGAAGTTACCATTGAGGCAATTGCACCAGCAGCAAAAAAGCACTGAGCCATCCTCAGAAAAAGCCCAGTTAAAGTACCAGGTGTGCCAGCAAAATCCTTCATTGTACCTCCTCAAACTAAATCAACTTTTACCCTTCTTGATGGGTTAAAAAAAGCCCCAGCTAATAATATTTATCCAAAGAACCTTTTTTTAACCCTTTTTGAAGCAAAATCAAACACAAAGTTGATTTTTTGATTAAGCAACTACCAATTACTATGACTTTTCAACAAGAAACTGAAGAATCAAGACACTACAGCTACTTGCTACACAACCCCTTTCAAAAATTACCAAAAGAATGATGCAAAAAGCATAAAAAAAGGGAACCCTTTTCAGCTAAAGAAAACAATACAGCAAGTTACTTCAAAGATTTTGATACCCCAGACGCTAAATCCAAAAATCTATGAGAATTTGCCTATTCTTGGGAAAAGGTTGGGTGTTTTGGAGAGAGGGTGGGGGTGTATTTGGTGGATCAGGGATGAAAAGAGAGAAAACAGCTAGCTGTAAACTGAATTATGCTAAGTACCCGAATTTTCTAAATTGAACTGTTATGTGGAGTACACCCACAAGGTATAACTTTTGTCAAAATGCTGCATATCCCTTTCCCAATTAAGGAAATTAAAAAAAAAAAAAAAAGATAAAGACTTTGTTCCTATCAACTTTAATTTCACACCTTGAGAAAATTGTTATTGGAATTTGGAACCTAGTCATGACCAACCATTAGGGGGTAGGGGTAGGGGGAGGCAGGTCTTGAGCAAAAATAGGAAAGTAAAAAGGGTTTGTTTAGTAATGGAAAAGTTTTTTATTTTTTTGAAAATTTTTTCTGAGAAAATTAGAAAATTGGAAAACATGTTCAAATGAATAATTTTTCAAGAAAAATGGAAAACTCGATTTTCCAAATTTACATTAAATTTGGAAAACTGAGTTTTCTACTTTTCCAAATTTTTCATTAATTGGAAAACTTGTCTTTCCATAAATTACTTTTGTTCATTTTTTATTTTTAATTATTATATCACTCCTTTAATTAAAAAATACTTTTGATAAATAATTAATGTTTGATCAAAATTTTAAAAAGCATTTTTTGAAAAAGTTTTCCATTATTCTAAACTGGAAAATTATGTGCTGTTGAACAAGTTTTCTGAATTTTCTTGAAATTGGAAAATTTAGAAAATTGGAGATGGAAAACTGAAAACAATTTTCTGTTAATGAACGCAGCCTAACATGTGCAGGAACCTGGTTCCATGGTAGGCAATCCATATGAGTGCTTGTTCGTGCCATGATTTATCTCGATTCTTGTTTCTAGGCTGAACTTCCATAAGAGTATACCTGCCCCGGTATAAAGTCTAGGTAAGTACATGCCCTTAATCATTCTCACCAAGGATACCTGTCTTTCTTGTTCGAGCCAAAGATCAGGAAAAACAACTAGGATAATCTGAGGAGTCCCAACTTCAGTCTGTTTCTTTCAAAGTCCTCTCTGCTTGGAGCTTCGGTAAAGATCTTTGCAATTTGATCCTCTATCGGACAGAATTTCATGCAAATTGTGTCGTTGTCCACATTGCCTCTCAAGAAGTGATGCCTAGTATCTATATGGTTGGTTCACATATGTTGTACCAGGTTCTTTGCCATATTTAGGGCACTTGTGTTGTCACACATCATATGAAGAACACTAACAACAATGGTGACCATCAAGCTTGAACTCGCTCAATTTTTACTCAAACTTCTTCAATTTCGATTCTCAAACTCCCTGAACTATGATAAACACTTTTCAACAACCTAGGAGTCTCGAAATCAACAAATCAAGCACCATTTGAGTGTCAAATTTTGAATTCAATATGAACAAATATGAACAACCCAAAAATTGAACCCTACTCAAATCTCGACCAAACCTCTCCAAAATAGAACCCCAAGGTCCTGTTGCTATGGGAACAATCCCCAATACTTTTGGAGCAGCAAATTCAACAAAAAAAACCCCAATTGAAGAACCAAAATTTGGAAAATTGAAGAACTATAAAACAAGCAAGACCCAAATTCTACAACTTATTCAAATCCACTTTGGTTTTCACGAAATTTGAGATTTAAGTTCCTTATATGCGAATCACTTCTAAGTAACTTTTAACACTTCAATACCTTTCAATTTCACATTCCCCAAGTTTCAATGGCCTTCAATGGTGGAAAATGGAATCAACCCAGAGTCAATCCAAATTTTAGGTCTGTGACTCAAATTACTAGGAGAAATATTCCTAATAATAAAAATCAACAACTAAAACAAATTTGACTCGGATCCAATAATTTTTTGAATTTCAATTTGTTTTTACTTTTTGAATTTTTAACCTAGGATTGTAATTTGACGGAATAAATTACGAGCCTACACTCTAATACCAAATAATGTGGCTGGCGATCCGAGGAATCTCGACCCGTATCGATGAATGAAATTGCAAAAACAAAAGATATGCAAATTCAAATCAATTAAATTATGGAGAATCAATGAAATCCACCAATAATCTCAATCAACCCTATTCGAATCCAAACCAAAAAATGAATCGATACAAATGATACACCCATGAAAGTGGTACTCGGTGATTGATTAAACAGATAGTATTCGAAACACCAAGAGATATGCCCATTCCTAGTTATCCGACCCTTAACTACGAGATTGATAGAATGGGAATCCACCCAACTATAATCTTCACTAACTATCCTACCAACACTTAATTTTGAGTAAACTCTCAAGTCATCCGAAACTAAAACTAATGCCAAAATTGAAAGACAAGATATTATTCTACTTCTGATTTTAATAATTACAATTAGGCTCAAAAGTGACCTAATGTGACAAATAGGTCCTTCAACTTTAGGTTCCTTCACGTTAGGTTCCCAAATTCTTCCAATGTCTTCCAATTGCATCCCAAACTATTCTCTTATACTATTGTTTGCCTTCTTTGGCTCCCAATTATATACCTTGAGGCTTCAATTGGTGCATCCATAAATCCCATAGCTTGGGTAATTATGGCTAGACCTTGAAGTATAGGTCTAGCACAATTGGTGCTTTACCAGGTGTATTAATATTTGTTCTTTTTAGACCCACAATGTGATATTTTATACTCGACTTTAAGAGTTGGCTAGAAATTTCAATCGATTACTTGAAGCGATATTTTAAAGTTTCAAATTCTACAACCAGTTTGCAACAATCACCAACAACAGTTTAGAGAAAATAACCAACAACAGTTTGCAACAACCACCAACAAAAAATAATACACAACAATAAATCAACAACAAATACTAAATAACAAAATTCCAAAATTAAAATAATGACAAATAATCTTAAACAAAAATTAAAATTTTATATATAGTTCATTGCATAATACATTTATATAGAAAAGCTCATCAGGGACACCAAAATAAAATAGCAAAAAAGAAAGTTTTCATAAATGCAACCATAAAAGCTTTTACAATGAAATTTAAAAAAAAACTAACTACAGGGATGGTGAAGGATGACCAGGTCGCCGACGTTGACCTGGAAGGCCTCCATTATGGCCCGAAACAGACAGGCCATATAGAGGAGATACGTTTGTCCTCGGCGTGCCCCTAAAAGAGTCTGTCCAGGTCATTCTTCATCACAAGGAGGTCGTGATTTCATCCTCCCTACCAGGGATTGTTCTCCCCAGTGCCCTCCCCTCTCAGCACATAAACATTTCTTTCCATTGATTCTAGAAGTAGTGATTTGATTTTTGAAAATAAAAAGAGTAAAATATCAGTGTATAATAGATCTTTTGTAGTTTAAATAAACTAGGCATAGTGGTAAATGAATGGACAACCAATCCTGGATAGACACATGTAGTATAGAAGCTAAGGCGATAAAATGGACCATTCAGATTGGTTGGTGTTTTCTATATGTTATTACGTTCACACTAGTTATGCTCCCATTAATTTTAGGGTTTTGAATAGTCTACGGGCACAGTATATTATAGATCATAAATTGATGGGACATGATTTATTATAGAAGGTGACAATAATATAAATCGTACAACTGTAGGTCTATAATAACTAATGAACAAAATCTATGAACACTAATGTGAAATTTTTTCATTAATGTAGTGACAGTGGGTTTACCAAAAATATACAAAGACATGCTATTGTCGGTTCAAGATACAAGTTCTCTTGTGGCCTAGTCTCTTGCACAAGGAGCACTTGTTCCTCTTCTAGGGCTTGGAAGAATCGATGATGCCCTTATTGCGAGGTACCTTTTTTCTTTCAAGTTTGGGCTCGTAGTCCAGGAAAAGCACTTTCATGTCCAAATACTCTTGCAGAACACTCTACTGCAACTTTAGAAGGACTACATAAATAGTCTCAAAGTATGTAAGGAGGTACGACTGAGATGAGTATGTAAGTCATGAGTACTTATATATGCTTGAACAAATTCATTGAAAAACTTTAATCACAAGGCAGCCATCGCATGGCGGCATGGTATTATCACCAAGTCATAACACTGGCAAGAACGTGATTTTTCCTTGAGATCGACTTTAGTGGTAGTGCCACTACCAATCACGGTAAATTCGACGGCTCTACCATTTATATTATTCACATTTAAAGTGTTGCCCTCAGCCATGTTGTCCCTTATGACTTTATTAGAAGAGGGAATAAATAAGGTGTTTGACTTGCTTATATATGTATGACTCTCTCTGAATTTCTCAGCAAATCGCCTATCGATGACATTGAATATAGAAGCCACGAGGTACTCTTTTTCATCCATTAACATAGAATTAAAGGACTCGTTAATGTTGGTGGTCATGATATTAAATTTATTGCCTGAAAAATGTGCCCTGATCCACTTTTTAAACACAAGTTCGTCCTCGAGGAAAGCAGTCGCATCGAGGTAATAGCTTTTGAACTCTTGAAAATGGTCGTTAAACTCACTAAAGCTATATGCCCTTGTTAGTACAAATAAAGTTTATCTAAAACCTGGATTTTTTTCTAAGATTGCACCAAAATGCCTTATACAGAATCTGTAATACGCATGCATATAGGCACTGGCAAAACCGTTGGCTATGATCTTGTGCCTATCAGAGATGATGCACAAATATGGTTTATCGGGCACAATTAACTTCAGTTTCTCAAAGAAAAATCTCTAAGAATCATCATTCTCCTTGTCCACCATGGAAAAAATAATTGAATAAAGGTGGGTTTACGTGTCTTATGCGACAGCGGTCAACAGCGTGCCTTCGTACTTATGGTATAGATGAGCCTCATTAACAACAATCTTCCTCATGTGGGCATATCCCTAGTGGAAGCCCCAAAGGACATGAAGTATACTTGAAATTACGCACACCCTTGTTATTATCCTCATCGAATGCGAGAGTATTTATGAAACCAAAAAGCAAGCGATTAAGCATGAATCAAAAAAGAAGACAAGCAAGAATACACATGCTCGGGTGTCCCTCTAACCATGTTCTTGGCGAGGACACCTGTATACCAACACTTCCAATAGCTTGGAGTGCAGTGTAGCTCCCTAAATGCGATCCTCTGGATATCTGTTGGGGATAGAACTTTTTTGTCAATAAATTCTTGAATGCAAAATGAAACGATGACGTCGATGGTGGAATTCTTATGGATGCCCGTAACATGTTCTACACCATAAATGTGCTCACCAACGTACTTGTAGATTTCAAATCTTTCAGAAGTGTCGTGATTTTTGGCCAGCAACATCCAACCACAACCAGAGATTTTCACTTCACTTTGTATAACTTTTTATATGTCTTGATCGAAAAAAATTAACTGATTCTTAACGGAAGCCTACTTTAATAATAACTTAAATGTTTTCTTGTCTTGGAATATTTGTTAAGGCGAAAATCGGTTCCATATAAAAATGAGTGGTTGGTTTATGACCTTTTGATAATTGGGGAAGTCCTAACAACCTTTTCTTTGATGTACATTTTGTGATCAGCCATGCCCTTACGTTTCGTCAGAATAAAACTGACTAAAGAGACATCCAGTGGTTCTTTAGCTGGTGTTGTTGGGGAGGGTTAATGTCGAGGCATCATCCTCAACCCTATTAACAAAGTTTAGTCCAAAATTGGCCGAGAACCATTCAAAGTAGCATCAAGCATGTACAATCCAACCTACCTATCATTCTTGATGAAGGTTGGATGTACTTTTCAGCTACCATTCATCAAATAACTTATTGTCAAGTCATTCTGACCACAACTCAATTGGTCGCTCTCTATTACACTTTAGACCATGTCGTCATATGACCCATTGCGCTTCAACGCAATGGGAACTATCTGCTTATTAACACTTTTTCAGTTCCAACTAGTGGGAGTCTGCTCCCACTCACCCAAAAATTCACAACCAAAAATAACAATTTCAAAAATATTCATTATAGACCAAAAATAAATTATGTCTGGACTTTACTTATAGTTGACCCTAGACTCTGCAAGTCGATGACTGAAAAAATCTCCATACACTAGTTGTCGAATCGAAAAATGGCTTTTTCAGTACCCACCGACCTAATAAAATATATTTTTGGCTTTAAACGACACCTAAAGTGTCGAAATATATCCAGTGAAGCAAGAATCACTTTCCAAAGTGTGGGTTGATTTCAAAACTTATGGGCAAAAATGAAGGAGAACAAAATAGAAATAGATTATACTTTCTATAAACTTGTTGAGGATGACAACGGTGCACTGATTTTTCGATGGATCGTCGTAGGAAAGCTAACAAAAAATGACCTGAGTGG
>JBDJHY010000116.1:18229498-18241562 GCA_039654485.1 Withania somnifera | reverse complement strand
CACCAATTAGTGACCAAATGTTTTGGTCACTAATTTTGACCTTTTAGTGACCGCATTATCAAATTGGTCACTAAGTAACTTTAGTGACCGAGCATTAGTGACCAACTGGTGACCAATATTTTTTGGTCACTAAAGCCATTTAGTGACTAAATTTTGACTTTTAGTGACTAGAATCGTTTGTCACTAAAGGCTATTTTTCTTGTAGTGGGCCTTGCCTGCAAAGCCAACCCTACTCTCGGCCTGGAACTAAGCCCACGGTGAATACCTGAACCCCAATCATCGAAGACCCATGAATCCTGGAATTAATTGAAAATCGCCCAAAAATATGTCTGAAACATAAGGAAACTATCAGCTCAAGGTACTCTGTCATACTACCCACACACTAACAAAAGCCTCAAGTCACGAATGTAAGCTCAACTATCGTTATCTCGTAGAAATGTATTGTGGAAAACTAATCCATTGCGTCATCCAAAATCTAATTATCAGGAGCTAGTGATCACTACAAGCTGGGAACAGGGATAAATTCCAACTACTCATAGATTTCTAATATTAAGTGCCCCTAACTCAGAACCTAGAAGCATCTCGACTCTAATACACGAAGAACGATCACAGAACTAAATCACAACCCGTTATACACCAATTTCTGATCCAAAAACAGGAAAACAAAGTATAAAACCATATCCATACCCATTTATCAAGTTGCTTGGACAAATACTTACCAACATAATCAACTTCCACGAACTCTTTATATGGTGAGGGGTTTTCATTAGATATGAGCTCTTTGATTGGACCATATATCTTTAGAGAGGTATAATATCCATTAAAGAAGCATGCCACTGAAATCCTTGGTCCTACTTTTTTCACTGTACTCTATGAGTTGCACTTACAAACTTGTCATTTGATAGGATCTGTTACAAATCACATTTAAACAAAAATTTATGTTTAAATTTATTGCAAATTAACCCGAAGAAGTCACCAATATTAACAGTCAAACCTATTGGGTTATGGCCTATTTCCAGCCAAAATCCCATGGCTTATTCCAATTCTCTTTGGTTTTCCAATCCTACTTGGAATAGGATTTGATTCTTTATTCCTATTTGGAGTTGGTTTTGTCTTTTAATAAAGCACTACTCAGTATTTATAAATAGGAACGTTTGAGAGAATTATTCAAAGCTCATTTGTATTTGTCTTTGAAACACAATAACACAAAGAAGAGGTTTTTTTTAGAGAGCTTTCACCAAGAGAGAAGAGAGAATAAAGGGTTTTTTTTTCATTGAGGTTTTTTCTCCGACCAACCATCTTCATATTATGTTTACCAATTCTTTAACCATTGAGTCGGGTTGAAAATTTGACTGTCTGTTACTAAAATCTTGTTATTTGATTTAAATGGTAAGGATTGGATTTGGAGGTCCACATAATCACATTTTGTGTCCCGAATAGCAGCCTTGTCTAGAGTTATTTCTCTCTATTTAATTTTATTAGTGCAGTTGGATTCCGTATTTGGCACTTGTGGTGTAGCCATTTGAAGAATTTTTTAGCCCTATTATTTTTATAGCATATCTATTTAGATCTTGGTTATTCCGTTGTTGTTACCTTTGATTTGAAGGGTTTTTCCATGTTAAATTTGATGTTCTCTATGTTCTTTATTCTTGGGTTTGCTGCTTTCCTTCATAACTAGTGGTACCAATGCTTCATAGAGGCAAATATGAGCAAGATGGTACCTTTAAATGGGAGCAATTACAATGTATTAAAAAACAAGATGAAAGATCTATTGTTTGTGAAGAAGATGCATCTTCTTATTTTTTCTGCTCATAAACCTGAGAATATGACAAATAAAAATTAGAACTTCGAGCACCAACAAATATGTGGATGTATAATACAATGGGTTGAAGATAATATTCACAACCATATCGTAATGAGACACATGCTAAGATACTGTTGGAAAATCTGGAGACACTTTACGCTTCAAATACCAGCAATAACAAGTTGTTCCTACTAAAGCAATTGATGACTTTCAAGTACAAGGAGCGTAGTCTGATTCTTGATCATATAAATGATTTTCAAGGTGTCATTGGTTAGTTTTCTGGAATGGGTTTCAAGTTTGATGATAAGATATAAAGACTTTGGCTTTTTTATACTCTACCAGATTCTTCAGAAACTCTTCGTGTTTCTTTAACAAATTCATCTCCTGGTGGCAAGGTGACAATGAAATTTTCCAAGAGTGTTTGTTAAATAAAGAAGTAAAGAGATAAGTGCAAGGCTCGTCCTTACATTAAGATGTTCTGTATATAGAAGACCAAGGGAGAGATAAAACAAGAGGTTCGAGAAATAGAGATAAAAGAAGAAGCAAGTCAAGGTCCAAGTATCAAAATATTTTTATGCCATCATCGTGGAAAGGAATGACATATTAAAAGATCTACAACAATTTGAATCAAGAAATAAGAGAAGGTAAAAAGAAAGAAAGTAACAAAAACGATGTTGTTGCTGTAGTACGAGATGACTTTTTAAAACGAAAGAAAATAATAAAAACGATGTTATTTCTGTAGTACGAGATAACCTTCTCTTTGCGTGTGATAAAGACGTCATCAATTTTGTATCCCATGATACTAGTTGGATAGTAGGTTTTGGAGCTACATCTCATGTCATGCCGAATAAAGACTTTTTTTCATCTTATACTCCTATTAGTTCTGGAGTATTAAAAATGGGAAATGCTAGTGAATTTAAGGTATATGGTGTTGGCACGGTTTGTTTGAAGACTGATATTGAACAACATTAGTGTTTCAGAATGTCAAGCATGATCCAGACATTCCTCTAAATTTGATCTCTGTAGGACAACTAGATGATGATGGCTACCGTAATGACATGCTTAAAGGTCAATGGAAGCTCACCAAAGGCTCATTAGTTGTGGCTCGAGGAAGAAAGTATTCTAGATTTTATGTGACGCAAGTATTTATCCTTAGTGACTCTGTACATTTGGTGGAGAGTGACACTTTATTAGAATTATGGCACACGGGGCTGAATCATATGAGTGCGAGGGGGATCACATGTTTGGCTAAGAAAAAAATTAATTGCTAGTGTGAAACAAGGAAAAGTGACGAGATGTGGTCATTGTTTAGATGGGAAACAGAAAAGAGTTTCTTTTCATAACCATCCTCTTTCAAGAAGGCCTGAATTATTGGATCTAGTACACTCCGACTTGTGTGGTCCTTTCAAAGTAAAGTCAAAAGGTGGTGTACTTTACTTTGCGACTTTCATTGATGATTATTCCCACAAACTTTGGGTATATCATTTAAAATACAAAGATTATTGATCTTTTAAGAAATTTCAAGCCATATCCGAGAGACAGACTTGGAAGAAACTAAAATGTATTCTAACTGATAACGGTGGAGAATATTGTGTTCCCTTTGATAACTATTGCAAATCACAAGGATCAGAAAACTCTACCCAAGACACCTCAATTGAATGGTTTGGAAGAAAAATGAATAGAACTATAGTTAAGAGAGTTAGATGTGTGCTCTTAGAGGCTAAACTTCCAAATTCCTTTTAGGCAGAAGCAGTTAACACCATTTCTTATGTTATCAATCTGTCTTCTACAGTTGCGTTGGATAGTGATGTCCCAAATAGAGTTTGGTTTATTTCTTATGTTCACTTGATAGTCTTTAAGTGTAAATCTTGTGTGCATGTTTTGAAAGAAGAGAGATTGAAATTGGATGTCAAAACTAAGCAATGGATCTTCATTGGTTATGGTCAAGATGAGTTTGGGTATCGATTCTATGATGCAGTTGATAAAAAGCTTATCAGAAGTCATGATGCAGTATTTTTTGAAGACCAGACTATTGAAGATATAAACAAGAGTGAGAATACAAATTTGGAGAATAATGAGAGATTTGTTAATATTGATCCATTTCCTACCATTGCTACTCCAATTACACATTGAATCCAAGATAATGATGTTGATGGTAATAAAAATCAAAATGATCATCAAGGTGTTGAACATATAAATGCTCATATTAATGATGTTAAGGTTGATCTGCAAACTACTCAGGCAACTAATTTACATGCTCCTGAAACCACTCTTAGAATAGTTACTCGGGAGAAGAAAATATCAACATGTTATTCACCTAATAAGTATGTACTTTTGATTGCCATGGAGAACCTGAAGTTTATAATGAAGCCAAGCAAGACACTTATAAAGATCAGTGGTTTGAAGCCATGGAAAATGGGATGAAGTCACTCCACGAGAATGTCACATATGATTTAGTAAAATTACTAAAAGGTAAGAAGGATTTATCGAAAAAACAGATTTTCAGAATAAAGAAAGAAAAACATACCTCTACTCCCAGGTATAAGGCGGCGTTAGTTGTCAAAGGTTTTAGCTAGAGAAAAAGAGTGTACTTTGATGAAATTTTTTCACCTATTGTAAAAATATCTTCTATTTGTACTTTGATGAAATTTTTTCACCTATTTTGAAAATGTCTTCTATTCGTATTGTTCTAGGCTTAGCTTCAAGTCTAGATTTAGAGGTTGAGCAGAAGGATGTCAACACTGTTTTTCTTCATAGTGATATAGATGAAGAAATTTACATAGAAGACTGAAGGTTTTGTAGTTAAAGAAAAAAAAACTATGTCTGCAAATTAAGAAAGAGCTTGTATGTCTTGAAGCAAGCTCCAATATAGTGGTACTTGAAGTTTGAATTTGTCATTGAAAAACAGGAATACAAGAAAACTTCTTCAGATCATTGTGTGTTCTTTCAGAAGTTTGCTGATAATGATTTCATTATCTTGTTACTTTATGTGGATGATATGTTAATTGTTGGCAGAAATAAATCTAGAGTCCTTAAGAAAGAGTTAAGAAAATCATTTGCGATGAAGGACTTGGAGCCAGCAAGGAAAATTATAGGTATACAAATACATAGAGACAGATAAGAAAGAGCTTTTACTATCCCAAAAGTTGTACATTGAGAAGGTACTCAAGAGGTTCAATATGACAGAAGCAAAAATGGTTAATACTCTACTTGCTAAACACTTTAAATTGAGTAGGAGCCAGAGTGCATCCACAAATGAATAGAAAAAACAAATGTCTTGTATTCCATACTCCTCTGCAGTTGGTAGTCTGATGTATGCTATGGTTTGCACTAGACCAGATATTGCACATGCAATTGGTACCATTAGCAGATTTCTTTCTAATCCTGAAAAGGGACATTAGGATGCTGTAAGTGGATACTGAGAAACTTGGAAGGTACTTATGATATGGACTTGTGCCTTGGTAGTGGAAAAGCTGGACCTTTTGGCCACATAGACTCTGATTTTGGAGGTAATCTTGGCTATTCAAGATCCACTTTTGGTTATTTGGTCATTTATGTAGGGGGAGATATTTCTTGGCAATCTAAATTGTAAAAGTACATAACTCAATCCACCACTGAAGCCGAATATATTGCTATTACTGAAGGAGCCAAAGAATTACTTTGGAAGAAGGAAAGATCTTGATTTTGAGCAGTTAAGGTTCATGTTGTTTTGTGATAGTCAGAGTATTATGTATCTCACCAAGCACTCCACTTTTCATTTTAAGTCCAAGCAATAGTAGAGAGTATCATTGAATTAGAATGACTATGAAAGAGATTCATTTGAGGTTGAGAAGATACGCAGTGATGACAACCCTTCAGATATGCTAGCAAAAGTGGTGGTTGCAAAGAAGCATGAGTATTGTAGAACCTTGCAGGCATGAAGCCTACCAACAGTTCCTCCACTTGAAGGTCCATTTGGCCCCTTAGATGGAGGGGGATTTTATTGCGTTATGGTCCATATTCTAGCCAAAGTCCCATGTCCTATTTCTATTCTCTTTCCGTTTTCAATCCTCTTTGGATTAAGATTCGATTTTTTTTAATTCCTATTTGAAGTTGATTTTTACTTTTAATAAAGTACCACTCATTATCTATAAATAGGGATGCTTGAGAGAATTATTCAAGGCTCATTGATATTTATATTTGAAAGACAATAGCACAAAAGAGAGGTTTTTTTAGAGAGCTTTCACCAAGAGAGAAGAGAGAATGAAGGGTTCTTTTTTATTGCAATTTTTTCTCCAACCAGTCATCTTCAAATTGCGTCTTCAAATTGTTTAACCGTTGGATCGGACTAAAAATTTGACTTATTCTTCCTAACATCTTGTTGTTCGATTTTAACGGTGAAGATCGGATTTGGAGGTTCTCAGCATCACGTTTTGAGTCCCGTACAACAATCCTGTCTAGAGTTATTTCTCTCTATTTAGTTTTGTTGGTGTAGCTATTGTTTCTTCGTGCTTGACACTTGTGGTGTAGACATTTGGAGAATTTTGTAACCCTCTTATTGTCATAGTGAAGCTATCTGGATCTTGGTGATCCGGTGGTTGTTACCTTCGATTTGAAGGGTTTTTCCACTTTAAATTAGGTGTTCTCTATTTTCTTTATTCTTGGGTTTGCGCCGATGTTAAACCGATTGAACATGGTTTTGTTAAGACGGAAAGCGGCAAATAGTACTGTTTATAGTCTTTCCTTTTGCTTTGTACAGATTAATATTGCTGTCAAACCTAACTCGTCTGCTTGTTGGATCAGACTAATAGTACTGTTTCTTCACTTCAACATCTTGTTCATGAAATTTACGAGTCCCATCGATCATTCCTTCCAAAACATTTGAAGGAACCTCATGATTTATCAATTGAAAAAAGCCCCATGCCTCACATGCTTCCCTTATTTCATCAACGATCTTCTTACGTCGTTCTTCAACTTCGATGCCACTGAGATCCACCACTGGAACCTTTAGAGTAGACTTGCACATATTCAACTCCTCAGCATGTTCATGAGCTGGCCTGACAGACATTCTTGGAATCTCTACCATTCCAGCATCAACTAGTCCCTTAACACCAGCCTTTGTATCATCAATAGCCTTTATCTCAGCCCATCCTTCTTCATAATCCATTTCTAATTCAGCCTGAAATACTCTTCATTGCGTTATATTTCTTTTTTGGAAAAGTCAGCTAAAGACGGTATATATGATACATTCAAACTTATTCCTTTTTGGCTGGCCCCAGTGCTTAACGTCACATTTTCTTAGTTTCAACAAAGGCTAACTCTTAGCACCGAGTGCCATGCACATAATTTTTGCGCTGGCAAGTGCATGTATGGTAAATAAGTGTCATATTTTTCTCTTCTTTTTTCATGTCCAAATATTGAGAAACTTGCATATACCCTTTTCTTTTGTTTGAAATATTTATTTTACTTTTAATATATATAAATATCCAAATTGAAGTTTTAATTATAAATGGGGCAAGTGTCCTCCACCTCCCACTTAAAAGATTGTGGGTTTGAGCCATTTATTTTTCAGTTTACTTTTTAATTTACAAAATCAAGAGATAATTCATTATTTAATTTATAATTTATTTTTATTATTAATTATAATAATGTCTCATTAGATTAAAAGCATTGAATTTATTAGTTTGACCTAATAATACATGTTAATATTTAATAGTTTTGACCTACACACTCTTAATTGGCTGTAGCTCCGCCTCTCGCCACATGGACCTTTCAATAGATGTAGAGCAAGAACGTTGGAACTTCAGCATCGTCATACTATGCTTAAAGTGGAAATACTCCCAACTTAAAAGTTGGATTACAAAATATCCTTTAAAAGTTGGGTGACCATTTTGTCCTTGAGATTTTTTTTTTTTTACCTTCCCTGATTAGCTCTATAAATGTTCTTTTTCTAAATAATTTCTGTATAACCCTTGACATAAAGCATTGGCCTCAGCTATATTGTTTATGATTCTAAGTAAGTTCTTGAATGTAGGTTTTGAAAGGAGAGGATTCAGAGGGGGTTGTCCGAGCATGGAGCTCCATGTCAAATCTGAAATGGTTCTGTTAGTGCGGACTGCGGAGGGGCAAGTTTGGTCCAATTTTTAGACGCGAGGATAATTTTGATACCAAAAATAACGGAGGGAAAAAGTGCTCTATTTTCGATAGTTAAGGTTTACTTTTAGCCCTTTCCATAAAATCAATCCATGTTCAAGGTAGAAATGATTGAGCTCCATATCAGTATTACTGCTAGCAATCATTGCTCCATACTGACTTGTCCTTCAATCTAGTTGTACTGACTTGTCCTTTTATCTAGTAGTTGATCTTATCATGTAACCATAGTCCATAACTATGAAAAATCATTGATCTCTTGACATGATTCATTCATCCCAAAAGCCAGCATTTGGTGAGTATTTTACTTTTCTATGAACAAGTTCTGTATTGGCTTAAAAGGTTTCCACAATATCCCAAAGCCTCTCTATTCACTCTTGTTTTGTGATCACCACTGAGTTTCACTGTAATGAGGTTTAAGATATATAAAATAATTGGCAATGGCTGCTAATGCATTGCACTCATTAGAGATGGTATTTGACTGCTCTTGCAGAACAGAATAAAGTAGAAAACCATCCTCAACTCATATATTTCAGAGGAATGAGGCAAACCAGTGGGCGAGAAAGCGAAAACGTAAGCGCCTGAGATCTTCATAGCTAGAAGTGTAAGCAAAGGAGATTTAGCAGGCTGCACAATGATAGATTGACTGGAGAAAAGGGTGCAAGTTCTAGATCACTTTTAATTGTATTCTGAAAATAGATATTGGCTAATTAAGACAGCAGTGAATAGTCATCACTTGAAATGATCCAATGGATCTCATAAGGAACTGATCCAGTTTTGCTAAAGGAGAGTGTAGTGCACAGATTATTAGAGGAAGGATACATAAGGGAGTATGTTCATGACATTTATCCCTTTATTTGATAATAAACAGCAGAATAAGACAGCGAAACACAAAGACAGGCATTTTAGACGCTGCTTGTGCTTGATCTCTCTTCACAGTCTGAAAAGATCAAGAACAGTCTTATCACGAGGCTTAGAGAAAAACTTGGCGCCATATTCAACTGCTGTAAATTCCTTATATAATGGGGGGTTTTCTTCGGATAGGAGCTCTTTGATTGGACCATACATCCTTGACTGTGATAAAAGAGAACCATTGAAGAAGTGTGCCACCGAAATCCTTGGTCCTGTCTTATTTGCTAGAACTCTATGAATTGCACTTACAAACTTGTCATTTGATAGGATCTGTTTCAAAATCAGATTGAGATGATGATGAGTAACAATTTGTAAAGAAATGAAGACAAAAGGGTGTGTTTTCTTGCAAACCTGAGGAAGGTCACCAACATTAATAACCAAACCATGTTCAATTGGTTCAACATTGGCCCATTGGTTATTATACATGACTTGGAGCCCACCAATTTGATCTTGAAGAAGAATGGTAAGGAAAGTAGGATCCGTATGCTTAGCACTACCAAGTGTTAGCTCTGGTTGTGGGCATGGCGGATAGTAAAGGCATACCGTAGATTTTAGTTTGTCACATTCTGTGGTGGCTTTCAGGTGGTCTGGTTTTAGCCCAAGAGCTTCCGATAGTAAGGCAAAACGAATGTCCCCTAGTTCATTCACATGATTTATGTACTCCAGGGATATCTTCCTGGCCACTACGAAAGCATCAGAAACTACTAAGTTACTAAATACCATAAAAATCAAACATGTCGAACAATTTGCCCTTTAATTAATGAACAGTTTCAAAACTTTACTGACGCAGAAACACCTAGATGGAGTGGAATCCCCTGTACCTAATAATTTCAGAATGCTACATGAGGGCAAGGTTGATATGCATTAATAACTGGATTCGAGGTCAAACATTTAGAGCTATCTCGTGGACTTCTAATACTGTAGTTCCTGTGACCCCTTTAAGTAATAATCTATATCTGCCACCGGCAGTATGTAGCCAAATATCAAGTAGAAATGAAGATAGACCACTATACTTGTTGGGTGTTTAATTTTCCGTGATTTACCAAACATAATTGGGTTCTCCATTTCCTCTTATCAATATATCAGTAGCTTTAATGCAAAAACTTCCAACAATCTGTATGCATCAATATAAATTCAAGTGAAGAAAGTAGAGAGTTACCTGCAAACTGGTGGTATTTCTTCAGGTTCAGTGTGACCCGAAACTATTCCACTGAAGTGTAATGCGTCCTTCCAGCTTATAGTCTTTCCTTTTGCTTTGTACAGATTAATATTGCTGTCAAACCTAACTCGTCTGCTTGTTGGATCAGACTAATAGTACTGTTTCTTCACTTCCACATCTTGTTCATGAAATTTACGAGTCCCATCGATCATTCCTTCCAAAACACTTGAAGGAATCCCATGATTTATCAATTGAAAAAAGCCCCATGTCTCACATGCTTCCCTTATTTCATCAACAATCTTAGTCTTCAACTTCGATGCCACTGAGATCCACCACTGGAACCTTTAGAGTAGACTTGCACATATTCAGCTCCTCAGAAAGTTCATGAGCTGGTCTGACTAAAATTCTTGAAACCTCTACTATTCCAGAATCAACTAGTCCCTTAACACCGGCTTTTGTCTCATCGAAAGCCTTTTTCTCATCCGATGAATCACAATCCATTGCTAAATTCAGCAGTATTAAACAAGTCGTAAAGGATACAAGAATCAGCCAGCAAGTTAAACTAAGATAACAAAATCAAAATAATTAAGTAATTGTAGACGATGATACATACATTGAGAGAGGGAGAACGTGAGAAAGAGGGTGTATTATGCTGAGGGAATATGTTTGCATATTTATGGATTTGGCTCCTCTCCATTTTCTTTTACTTCATTTTTCTCAAGTTCTTGCTTGCCAATTCTCAAGTTCATTAATGATTCAATTAACTAAAATAAAATCCTAATCAGGGTGTATAACTTCAAATTATACATGGAGAACCACAACTTCCGGTTTTTACTTTTTTAACTTTTAAAAATCTTAATTTTTTATTTTCATAAAATAACTCCATTTAAATTATATTCAATATTTTCTAATATTCTTATAAAAAATATATCTTTAAATTCTATTTTTTCCTCTCAAATTAAGAAATATGTCACTCCTATTTTTCAATCTTTTATTTGGCAACTATTATTTTGTGAATTTCTTTAATATGTATTATGACAAGTTGAAGTTTATTTCTAATATTTCTAACTTTTATATTTTTTAATCTGAGCATATTCATACTATATTAAAGTTATATATAATATTGAAAGATAAAACAAGTAGAAAATAAAAAGCAATGCACGATAAAAAATAATAAAAAAGAAAAGTTATATATAGGAAGTATAAAAGTAGATTTACAATTGTGAGATTATTTAAAAATTTTAAAATAAATATATGAAAGTAATTAATTATTTTTATAATAATAAATTATTTAAATATTTTAAGATAAATATATGAAAGAAATTAATTGTAAGGAATCAGATGAATAGTTTTGGACTAAAGTTGTCCAAATATGACTTGAGCATTTTTAATCCTTTTAACTTTGCTAAAGTGATGCCTTTTTGTTCTCCCCTGGTATAACAATGTTAAAAATTTACGGGAGATATAATTTTTATAATAGTGTAAATTAAATTTGACAGTGCTATCTCTTTCCTGTTAGCAGATTCTTTTTTATTTTTTCGTTCCTTAGGATTAATATGTATATTAATTCTAAGAAATGAAGAATACCAGAAAAAATAAAACATGCATCAATCAAGAAATAAATAATATTGTCAAATTTGCACCATTAAAAACACTTGTCCCCTCCATTTGTTTTTAACACTGTTATATGAGGGAGATCAACAGTGCTCCATTTTAGGAATGTTATAGAATTTGAAATGCTTAAGTTATATATTTGACGGATCAAAATAAATCTACTCCAATAAATAAGAAATAATTTTAGCCCAAAACTCACCGAGCAAAAGCTCTTCACATAATCATCCCATTACCATCACAAGAAGTGTAAAAATAGGTTCGACAAGCAGGGGTGTTCACGTAAACATTCCATTCCATTATAAATAGATTTGAGTAGTTTTTTTAATCTAAATTAATTGGTCCAATGGGAGCAAGAATTTCCAGGAATATTTGGAACAGTCCGTTTCGGAGCAGAAGAGCCGTTTTCAAGTAGTGTTCGATCGATTACGTATTAATAAATATTCGAT
>JBDJHY010000116.1:18197196-18211667 GCA_039654485.1 Withania somnifera | reverse complement strand
TTGAGGGCTAGGTGATATAGAGTGTGGTGGGATTGTGGGCTAGATTTTTGACTAGTTTTGACAATGAATTTTAACACCAACTTGATCCTGTAATAATATAGTCAAGAAGCCACCATCTGCGTGACTTCTAAGGCCTAAAGTAATTTTTGGTTCAGGGCATGCTGGATAATAATGGCCAGCGAGGACAAGCCCCTTGGTGCATTCCATGTCTTTCAAGTGATTTTGATTGAGTCCTAGGGCCTCAAAGAGTAACTCATTTAGAGTAACACCCAGCTTCATCACAAACTCCGCGTATTTTATCAGAACATCTCTGTAAGTCAAAATATATGTTCATATAAACTGGATGCAACTTTCTTTAACGATGCATATTACTAGAAAGACTAACATATCAAATTAGAGCTAGGATAATGAATTTGATATCAAAGCATGAGAATGTAAGCTAATTCAATATAAATGTTCATTGCCCAACATTGGTTGAAGGAATGAGTTGTTATCTCCTAACATGATCTTGCCATCACCTCATGAGGTAACGTTTGGGGTTGAATTAGACCTAGAGTGCATTTTCAATACATAGTATAGAAGTCAAACCCATCCAAGTTCTTGGTTTACATAATACAGAGCCAACATATTATGTTGTTAATGCTCCAGATATCCATTCCTCGATCTACAATGTAGGAGAGTGAGTGTTAAGTGCGCAGCCAAGTGTTAAGCGAATGGACTGTTATCTTTTGATATGTTTTTTATTTGTTGGAAATTTTTTCTTTACGAGCTAAGTTTTTGGGTTGAGTTAGGCGAGGTCCAAGACCTATTTCCTTTACATGATATTCTTTTGATAAACGAAAATTCTCTAGGCCAGTTTCAAACTGTTCAAATCTCAGTGGATAATATTTTCTTCACATTATATCAGAGCAAGACCCACCCCTAGTTGGTATGCTCAGTATTAGGCCCCCACATTATGTTGTTCGCGCTTCAGATTTCCAGCACTAGGCGTACGAGAGGATTTTAAGAGTTCCTACATCAATTAAAGGAATGAAGCTAGCTTTCAAAATTAAATTAGCTCAAGGTCCATTTTTTAACAAGATACCTTAAACATCTACTTCAAAGAGCTAAGCCCCGGTCTCACTGAACTGGGTCAAAAAACTACCTTCCTGGAGCTATCACCTCACAACGATCGTTCGTTCCTCCATTCAAACTCGGATCAGTTGGCAAGTGGATTCCGTGCCTAGGTACGAAACTCTAAACTAGAAATTCGATCTTGAAAGAGTGAATTCTAGCCTTTTGTCTTTATCCTTTATGGGTCTAGAGCAAGACTGATCGTGGTTTGCACCTCATGCTATGTTATCCACACTCCAACTGTCCAAACATGGGCATACGTGTTGGAGGGGGCTGTTAAGTGACCCAAACCTATTTAACAAATAGGTTTTCCCAAATATGATTTTGAGAAATCCTCCTCTCATGATCTAATTTAAACGTTGGTCCACCGAATTAAAGTGCCCATGGTCCAGATGACCTGCCCTAAGAATGTTAGGTAATGGGAGATTTATTTGTTCCACACTGGTTAAGAGAATGCACGGGTGTCTCCGTATAAGGTCTTGAAATTTCTTACCTGGTGACCTAGCTTTTGAGACTAAATTGGACCAGTCTATTTTCTTTACAGTAAGAATGGCAATCACAAAGCATATCGTTATGTTTATGAGCTATAGCTTCCTAAGGAAAGACTGATACTAGTAATCATGTTTTATACCTGCAAACCTCAGCCATTTCTTTAGGATCAGGAGGATTAGGAGCAACAACACAGGTAAGGGTGTCCCTCCAATTAGCTGCTCGCGTTTTATGTAGATCGAAGTTGCTATTGTAGCTGAATTTCCTCGTGACATCACGGGAGTAGAACTCTTTCTTTGCTTCAGAATCCTGCTCATGAAAATGCCGATTATCCAACATTACTTACTCCATTACACTTAACGGGATTTGATGGTGAAAAACCTGGAAAAATCCCCAGTGTTCACAAGCATCTTTTATCCCTTGTACGATATCATCCCGTTGAGCTGCACCCTTTCCCATGCTTTCAAAATCTATGACTCGAATGATAAACTTTGTAACAATCTCGGAATCCGATTTCTTTTCAGCCACGTACTGCATATGCAAGACTATACGCGGTAACCTTGTGACACCAGCATCCAGTAGTCCCTTTACACCAGCCTTTGAACCATCAAATGCTTGAACTTCTCTCTCCCAATCATACTCCGAACTATCATCTTCCTGAGTTCTTCCATTATTTAGGACAGCCATATCTTCTTTTCTTTAGAAAAAAACGCATGCTAAGCAAGGTGTCTGATGTAACAGGGATTAGGGGATCTTATATATTATGAGACAGTTTATATTTCCTATAGCTTTTCCGCAACCAGATTCCATCACAATGATAGGGCTTAGGGGATCTTCCATTTTTAGGAAATATTGTTTATCTTGATAAGAACTGTGATATGAAGTAACACTAGAGTTGAAAATGACTAGCACAAAAAGTCACAGTTTTTTGAAGCATTTTTTTAGTATGTTTAATAAAGAAAACTGTAAGTTTCTATGTAAATTTAAATTTTTAAAAATTAAGGAAGTAGCAAAACATGATCCTCCAATAAATTTCCCCTTTTATAGGTGATTCCACTCCATGATCCTCCAAGTGTGGTTTAGGGAGGATGTTAACAAAAAGAAATAAAGAAGAGACTAAGAAATTAGTGAGCATGTTCAAAATAGAGCTCTAGCAAATTCCCACCCCAATCCCCAAGAGAAGTAAACAGTAGGAATAAAATTTTATTTGCTCTAAATAAGTAATAAAAAGAAAATTTACATGTGAAACTTCATTATTTTGACTAAATCTTTTATGTGGCTAAAATAGTAGAATTTCGGTCAAGTCCCTTTACGGAGTTTGGACAAAAAAGTTTAATAGTCAGAAATAAATAATCATTGCACCTAACGAAGAAATCAAAATATACAAAGCTAAGGTAAAATATGTATGGTATATGAAAAAGAAATGCATAAAAATAATGTTTTCTGTGATAATATATATTCAATATGATCTCAATGATTCTACTAGGTTTAGGAATAAAAGAAATAAACCATAAAGACTTATAAGAAGTTGAAACAATGTTAGTTTTAATGAATACGAGGTAACCTAGAGCAATTATTGAATATTGTAAACTTGTTGGAAGTGAAGAAAGTCACTATTATACAGCATATGGAGATAGGCAAATAAATACAACAACAATATATCCAATTTATTTCCATTCGAGTGGGTTTGAGGAGGGTAGAGTGTACACAAACCTTCGGAGATAATGCAAATAAATTTCTAAATTTTTCCCAAATGAATGCCACAAATATAAAGAAAATCTGTTAATACGGGGAAAATGGCTCAAGGAAATGGAGATTATTCTATTGACAAAGTTAAGTAATATAGCTTATGGAATACATAAATAAACTATAAATTCCCCCATGTCCACATGATGGGACTTTTGGCAAACCATGTTGGGTTATGTTATTGACTATGAAATTGTAATGGTTGATTTTAGTTAATATTTCGAGATTTGAAGCTCGGAACGGAATTTCATTAGTTCCACTAGCTCTAAAATCTAGATTTTGGTCTAGAAGGATTTTTGCTTTTGGGTCCTTCGGTGTGGTTTTATGTGTTTAGACGGGATAATTTGAATGTTTAAGTTCAAAGTTTGACTTAGGTAAGCTTCAGATTTAGAGAGCTCGGATTCAAAATCCGTAGATTTTAGTGGTTTCTGGAGGTGATTTTTGGGCTAGAAGAAGGTTCGGGTTATTTTTCTAGGGTTTGGGGAAGCATTTTAGGCTTTTGGTTGGAAGCTTAGTTTAGAATTGTTCTTGGCGTGTATCGTATCAAGGAGACACGAAATCGTGATTTGATGGTTTCATTGAGTCTGAAACTTCAAAATTAGCCTAAATACATATGTGGTTTGTGTTCATGGGATCCTAACGAATTCCGAGGGTCTCGGAGAGTTTTGTGTTGTGCCTCAACTGTTGTTGTCATTTGAGCACAACCCCCAAATCCTTCGCCGCATCCATGGGGCCCTCATTGTGATCATGGAGAAGAAAGTTGATTGGTCCTCACAATTGCATGGAGGGAGTCGCGATCGGAGAAGGAGCGTTGGTTTGGGCGCTCTTTGCTCATCGTGTTAGCGATCCATTTTCGGCCCTTTGTTCATAATTTCAAATTATGGAATTTGGAAACTCATCTTGGGATGATCCAAAAGGTTCTTTCAAGATCTAAATATTGAATAAGTTTGTAACTCATCTTATCTTTCTTCAATAATTATTTTATAATATCATCTTTGAATCTTTATTTTTCAAACTCAAATTTGAGAATTTTTGGTCTAAGCTTTTAAATGATATTTTAAAGATTCATAAGGTTGATTTTAACTTGGATTTTAATAAAATTTAATATTTAAACTCTTCAAATTAAGAATAACATGATCTTGAAATAAAATTTCAAATTTCACCTTCCAACACATCTCAATTTCACCCCCAACCCATAGCCCTCATCCCACATCCCCACACCCATATTCCCCATCCCCACCTCCCATAATTTTTCTCTAGATAATATACAAATGCTATTAGAATAATATGTTTACATACATACCGAACACAAGAGAATAAGTAAGAAATCCACTTATTTTTCTAAAAGATAATTTCCAGAAGAATGTTTACATTTTCTATGAAAAACGTTTTCCTTCATACCGTGGATACGCTTAATATGATACATGTTTGCACTTTGATCACCAGAACTGAGATCAAAACTTGTCAAAATGGTGATATAGTGAACCAAATCTAGAAAATAGAGAAGACAGAATTCACTATGTTCTTGTAAAGTCCAAGAAAGCAAAATTCATCCCAAATGAAGGCCACAGATATAAAGAAAATCTGTTAATACGCGAAAAATGGCTCAAGGAAATGGAGATTATTCTATTGACAAAATTAAGTAATATAGCTTATGAAATACATAAATAAACTATTTAGTTTTTGTCTGATGTACCCAAAGGAAGAAGAAAAACCAAAGTTCTCATTCTAGAATTTTCATGAAGAAGAATTGCTCTCCTGATAACTTTTCTGTAGAACATCTGAAGTTAGATTCTCTTATCCTAATTTCCAATATTATTATGTAGCTATTATGTAACTGGTAAAGTTGTTGTCATGTAATTAGAACGTTGCAAGTTCAAGCCATGGAAATAGCATGTAGCAGAAATGCAAGTGCATGCAGTAGACACTTATAGTCCGGTCCTTTTCCAGACCCCGTGCACAGCGGGAGCTTTAGTGCACTGGAATACACTTTTATGGTTGAATCTTGTAATGCAACAATGCAGAAGTTCCATCTAAACCTTTATCACGGAAGTAATCAGCGTAGTCTTTCACTGTGGTTGCGCGATATTTTGGAGGATTATCGTCTGACAGTAACTCTTTAATTGGTTCATAGAGCTTGAAAGTTGGCAATGAGCCGGTGTAAGAAAAGCAAGCCACTGATATTCTTGGACCAACTTTACTTGACAATACTCTGTGCTCAACACTTAGATACTTGTCATTTGATATGAGCTGAAAAAGAAAATTGAATTTGAACAATTGGTTTTACTCATAAACAAAGTTTCATATTCAATTTTCGGAAATAATCCAAATTTTCTCCTCCCTCCGAATGAAATATCTTAATTCTACCCTTCATTTTACTTTGGAGTTATTATATCATTATCATAGAAAATTTTAATTGCATTTGCGCTTGACTTCAACAAAGCTCCAGTGCGGATAGGTGGATTTGACGTGTCAAAATACTTCGGAAAAAAGGATCCAAATCTCCTTGTGCTTGATTGGATCATTATCAATGCCTTCAAAATCTACCACTGGAATAATTAACTTTCTTTTACAACTGCTTACACATTCCTCTATTTTTGTTGGCTGAACGAACATTCAAGGCACTTCAGTAATTCCAGTATCAACAATTCCTTTGACACCAGCTTTAGTAGTATCAAAGGCTTTTAACTCACTCATTCTGTCATAATTTTCCTGAACTCTGGCCTCAAAATCATCTGTATAAACTAGAGTTCCTTGTTCTCTTAACTTCGATGAAATACAACAATAGTTGAGAGGATTTTTCAAAACGGAGGAAATCAAAAGTGAAAAAGAACATACAGAAGTCTGCTCTTACCTCATAATGGTTAGATCTGATATTGCCATGGTAAAAAGAGCCATGTGAATAGTTAAGCATAGTTTATTGGAAAGGACAAATTAATATATAGTTCAGTAAAAATAAAAAGGAGGACGTACAACTGTACAATCACATGCACAGATAGTCTTTTTAATAAAAACGAGGTGTCCTAATTATCATAGTTTAAGACTTATTCTGCACAATCACATGTACAAGTACAATAGAGTAATTCTTTTTGTTGAATCTCAATGTAAAAGAGTTGAGCATGTGCAACCTTGATATATGATATGAGGAGACAAGGTACTATATTCCTCCTTTATGCATACCATTTTTTAGGTAGACGCATGTTAATAACTATGAATTACCAATGAAGCAAGAAAACATCTTTATTGAAAGATTATCTATAATATACATCATTGCACTTTGATCTCCATGACCAAAAAAATTAAAGAACATGCCAAAATACTGAATCAAGAAAGGAGAAAGGAAAAATTGGTTTGAAAACTGTGCAAGCAAATTGACAGTCATCCTTATGCTAACATGAATACCTCAAAGATGGAAATTTGAATGTCTATTTTGGGAGATAAGGATACATCATATAAGATGGATAACACCTCATACTAGCACAGCAAATTTTAAAATATACAAGAATATGTATGTATATAATATGTACATGTATAGTACACGTAATTATTTATTCAAAAAGAGATATGAACTATCTTAGCTTATGTGGTAGGTTTCATTCCACTTGTTTTTTCCAAGAACAAGTGTAAGAAATGACCAAAGTATTGCCAACCTATGCTCTTTGGCTCTTAATGTTTGAAATTTAGTGTCAGTCATATAGAAGTCCTAGTTTTATGTCTCACCGTCAGCCTTATCAAAAGATATTTCCACTTGCATGGCCCAAGAAAAAGATTAGGTTAGCACAAGTAGGCGTACTAATATAAGATTAAACAAATACATGTGTTCTTTCCTTACAAGCTTAAATATCTAGAAGAGATTGCCACAAGAAGTTCAACAGAGATGACTAGGCTTATGCGTTTAGATGAAGTTGCCGGCTACATAGTTCAACAGAGAGGACAAGGATTGGGACTCAGACCCTTTGACACGAGTCTGAATTCATTAAAATGGAGAAAATAACTTCTTAGTAAGTATGGGATGCATCTATCAGTGATAAACCTTCTGCTCCTTTAGGCAGTTCTTTCAGAAGGTGAGAAAAACATCTTGAGAAAGAGAACCTCTTGTATTTCCTTTTGTTTACACAAACCTTAGTTCTGGAATTTGGAACTAGTTTTCAGCACACAATTAGCATCAATCACGCCACACTATATTATGAGCAAATGGAAACTAGACAAACAGAACAAAAAGGAACATTTGATCCTATGCTACATGTGTTAATTGACAATCATTTATTTGCAGACAAGAACAGGAAACGACCTTGCAAAAATCATAACAGTTCATGTATCAACATTATGAATCTTCAGCAGAAAATACATCAAAAGTAAAATTCTACTCATATACATTTGATTGTTTCATTACTATGATTAGATCTTGAAATGCAACAATGCAGAAGTTCCATCTAGACCCTTTTCACTATAGTACTTAATGTAGTCTCTTACAGTAACCGCGCGATATTTCTGAAGATTATCTTCTGACAACAATTCAGTAATTGGCCCATAAAGCTTAGTAGAGAGAATTACATCTGCATAATAGAAGAATGCAACTGATGTTCTTGGTTCAACTTTATTTGACAATACTCTGTGCTCAACGCTTGCGTACTTGTCATTTGAAATGAGCTGGAAAACGAAACAACAAAAATAAGCACAACTAGTATCAGTACCAATAAGGTGTCATGTTCATTCTTATCAAGTTGATATAAGATTCGATAAGAAAAAGAATACTAGACTGCAGAAGATCTCTGATGTTGACCACAAGAGCACCAGGTGTAGGAGGAACATCAACCCACTGATTCTGGTGAAGCACTTGGAGTCCTCCCATATGATCTTGTAGAAGCACTGTGATAAAATTGTTGGATATTTAGTTTAGTGGGTGTGAATGAAAAGAAAAAGATTGATTGGAAAGTTAAACTAAGGGAGTTTTGTACCACATTGGTAGTTTAGAAGGAAGGGTGACGCTTTATATATGAAAGTGCTCCTTGTAGATTTGTAAAATATTGGCAAACTTATGCCCTGTGATACAACCTCACATGTGTGCGCGCAAAGGGGGTGCAAATCTGATTTTTTGCATTCTAAAGAGTCTCCAATCAAAGTCCAAAGGTCATTCAACTCTAAATACCAAGTCTTTTTCCATCAAACACAACAAATTTATGAAACAAAACTCTCTATTTTGCTATTGCTACTGTCCAAATTTTTCCCAAGTGTTCATCATATTCTTCTTCGGTTCGTTGGTGAAGTTGTTTAAGTACAGAATAGGCTTCACGTTTCCGTTGTATCCTGGGAAACAGACGTTGTTGAAAACCTCTTGCACTATCCATGAGGGGCGAATCTATTTTAAGGAAATTGTGTTGAACACAAGCCTCAGAATTTCCTTCACTGTTTTGGTTTATCTTTTATTCTAACAAAAATCATTGTCAGAATGTTTATTGGTGCCCATGGTGAGTTCTGGCTGAGGGCATGCTGGATAGTAATGGCTCAAAATACCGATCCGCGCAATCCATATCTTTGAGATGACAGCGATCAAGACCGAGACCTTCTGATAATAATCCAAGCAAGGAACAGCCCAATTCCATCACGTGTTTAGAGTAGTCCATTAGTATTTCCCTACAGTAGTTTCATAAAATTAATGAAACAGCACATACCATATTATATCATACTTAAAAATGCTAGAGTATTTCATAATAAATGAAATCTCTACCATTACTCATGAATTTATGGATACATCACATGCAATGCACTGTAATTGTGCAACTTACATACTTTGAGATGCCATCGTAATTAAGAATATTTGATGAGATGCCATCGTAATTAAGAATATTATCATAATATTTACAATAAGAGTCAGCCATGAATGAGCAAATAAATCTTCAAGTTCTATCTATCAGTAAAAGTATCAAGTTAGGTACAATCATATCATATATACTGACATCTAATTACGTCAAAATTTATCTCATCACACATTATACCTACGTTGTATCTGTGACATTACTCTTTTTGCTCAATATTGCCACTCACTATTCTTTGGTGTATTTTGTTGTGAAAGAAATCATCGGACAAAACTTAGAGCTCAATTACAAAAAAGAAAAAGTGCTACATTAACTTGTTGATCCTCTGGAATCAAACGCAATGTTGGTAGCCAAGTCTTCTTGACAAACAGGTTTATGCCTCTATATGGGTAAGCACCCCACACATTGTAGTTATTGAGCGAGTTAGGAAAACGACTTTAATGACTATGAATCACCATAATATTTAAGAATAGAGCATATACGACAATGTGTATGGGCAGGACGAGCAACTTTTGTGTCTCTTTCAGGATAAGAAAATACCCCTAAACTCCTCTCCCCCCCCCCCATGGAGACTTTATATGGTATCAGAGCCAGGTCTATTCCCATTTGGGCTCCCAATCCACGCTCCAGTTGGGCCCTAGGCGTGAAGGGAGTAAATGTCTCACATTGATTGGGTAATAAACTGTCAGTTTGCTTAAATTGATTTTGACAATCATCCTCTCATGAGCTAGCTTTTGGAATTGAGTTAGTCCTAGATGCCATATCTTTACAATTATATACCAGAATAATAAGTTCTAAAGTTCGGTAGGAAACTGAAGTTCCCCTTTGTGGAATTTAAGGGAACATCATCAAAGCTGGAGACTCCTCGAACGAGCTAAAATGAAGATCACATTATTCAACCTGGAGCCAACTCAGGAAGCTAAAACTATTAACAATGTATAACTCAAGCATAAATTTCGACATTTATTTTGTGCTCAAGAAACCACTATTCTAAATTTCTTTAGATGAACAACGATTGAGGTATTTATTTAATTTACAAAAGACGTGTTTGTACACAATAGGTACAAGAATTTTAATTGAACTCACAAGCAGAAGAACACAGCAAAGTATTAAACACTAGGTGGGAAGATGACCGTACATTTCTGCAGAACCTGTCACTATTTATGTAATTTGAAATATTGTGACAATAAAGAAGTTCCATCGCGCCTTTTGTTGTATAGATAAGCGATATACTCTTCTCTGCTTGGTTCCCGGTACATGGGAGGGTTTTCCTCTGATAACAATTCCTTGATTGGCCCATACAGTCTTGATTCACTGGCTTCTTGAAACTGCATTCTGAAAAGACTTGCCACTGAAATTCTTGGTCCGACATTTTTAGCCAGCACTCTGTGATGAACGCTTTTGAACTTATCATTTGTGATTAACTACAAAACAGAACGCAAACTGACGAATTACTTGATCAAGTTTGTGACATTAACATAAATACATAAAGGAATTTACCAATATAAACTTGCCTGCATCAAGTCTCCGACGTTTGCTATTAGAGCTCCAGGCATGAAAGGAACATCAACCCAGTAGTTTTTATGAAGGACTTGGAGGCCACCAATTTGATCCTGCAATACAATAGTCAAGAATCCGCTATCTGTGTGATCGCTTAGGCCTAATGTGAAATCTGGTTCAGGGCATGCCGGATAATAATGGCCAACTAAGGTAAGCCCCTTTGCACATTCAATGTCTTTCAAGTGATTTGGTTTGAGTCCAAGAGCCTCAGATAGTAACTCATATAGAGTGAGCCCCAGTTTCATCACATACTCCGCGTATTTGATCAGAACATTTCTGTAAAGTCAAAAATATGTGCTCATGAAACTAGATGCAACGTCTTTTAACGATTCATATTAAAGGAAAGAATATCTAATGCCAAATTAGAGCTAGGAGAATAAATCTGAGATGAGCGCAGGAGAATCGAACTGCAACATAAGCATGACAATGATGAAGCATATCATAATTATTATGAGCTAAAGTTATGTAAGCAAAGAAAGGTACTAGTAGGAATCATAATTTGTACCTGCAAACCTCTGGAATTTCTTTGGGATCGGGAGGATTAGGAGCCATGACACAGTAAAGGGTGTCCCTCCAGTTGGCTGTTGGCGCTTTGTGTAGATCAAAATTGGTATTGTAAGTGAACCTCCTCGTAACATCACGGGAGTAGAACTCTTTCTTCACCTCAGGATCCTGCTCATGAAAATGGCAGACGCCATCTAGTACTTTCTCCATCACACTTGATGGAATTTCATGGTGGACAATCTGAAAAAATCCCCAGTTTTCACAAGCATCCTTTATTTCTCGAACTATATCAGCTCGTTGAGCTGCTGTTTTTCTTAAGCCCTCAAAATCTATGACTGGAATGCTAAACTTAGTAATTGTGTCGGAGTCTGATTTCTTTCCAATCACAGGCTGTTTGTGCAAGAACATACGCGGTAACTTTGTAACACCAGCATCCAGAAGTCCTTTGACACCAACCTTTGAATCATCAAAGGCTTGGACTTCACTTTTCCTATCATATTCAGAACTGTCATCCTGCTGAGGTCTGCCATTATTCAAGGCAGCCATTTTTCTTGCTCTAAAGGAAACCAAAACTCGTGACTATGGGAGCATCCAAGATTTCTTATGAAACATTGAGGATACAATAGGGGTTCTTTTGAGACAATTATCCATCAGAAATAAAAGACGAACTTCCAGGACAAAATTAGGTATACTTACACCTCATATACCTAACAACTATATGTCCAAGCTTATTCTTAAATTACATGATTTTGGAACTATCTGAACAGACTATGTTATGTCATATATTGAAGAGGAATTAGTACTTATTCTCCAGTTGCAGAGGATGAGGAAGTACTTAAAAAATCAGATTAAAATAGTTCAGTTCTGGACTTCACTTTTTACAAGTTTCCCCAAAATAAAGATAACAGAAAAACAAAGAGCACGCCAAAGGAGCTAGTGGTATTTGCAACTAAGGCTAGATCCAAAATATTTATTGGATAAAAAAGCAACCCGATGCACTAAAACTCGGGCTATGCATGGGGTCCCCGGTAGAAATGAACCACAATGGACAGACCAGACATTAAAGGGATGAAAAGATTAAAAATTTAATAAAAAACCTTCAGTTTCAATTGCTCTCACATCTGCAACTTTTGATGTTCATTTGTTTATTTCAGGTGGCAAGTGGAGCAGTTCTATGTCACTCTTGTTGCAAACTACATGAGTTCTATCCTTAAAATGATCAATTGAAAGGTTACAACCTCCAAATGAACACATCAATGCTGCATCATTTCTTCAAATTAAACTATTAAATCCTTTATATTTATAATTTTAGGAAAATGATGGATAAACTGCTGTTTTGACTTTTCTAGTGAAAATGATATTTGCTTGATAGCCATCTCATTGCTAACGCATAAAATATCAAGTTATTCTGAGGAAACTCTAAATGGCGTAGTACGAATAGGGAAAACAACATTTCTAATGGCCTTCAATTAACTAACATGCTTTAACAGGAGGATTAAAAAAGGCTACTGTATATCTCGTCCCATGAAATAGCAGCACTAGAGGTCTTTATTTGATAGCTAAGAGAGGCGTGTACAGAAGGTCCAATAATACTTAATCGAACTCAGAAGAAGAAAACCGTAGCCAAGGACTAAAGCACTGAAAGATGATGAAACATTTCTGCAGATCCTACCACTATTTCTGTAATTTAAAATGTGACAACAAAGAAGTTCCATCGAGCCCTTTGCTGTATAGATATGTGACATACTCTTTTCTGCTTGTTTCTCGGTACACTGGAAGGTTTTCGTTTGATAATAACTCCTTGATTGGCCCATATAGTCCTGATCCACTGCCTTCTTGAAAATGCATTATGAAAAGACTAGCCACTGAAATTCTTGGTCTTGCATTTCTTGCCAGCACTCTGTGTTAAACGCTTTTGAACTTATCATTCGTGATTAGCTACAAACAGAATGGAATCAAATGAATTAATTGATCAACTTTGTGATGTTCTTATAAATGCATGAAGATCATTTTACAATATGAACTTGCCAGCATAATGTCTCCAATGTTCACAATTAGAGCTCCAGGCAAAAATGGAACATCAATCCACTGACTTTTCATGAAAGACTTGGAGGCCACCAACTTGATCCTGTAATAATATAGTCAAGAAGCCACCATCTGTGTGACTGCTAAGGCCTAAAGTGAGATCTGGTTCCGGGCATGTCGGATAATAATGGCCAGCAAGGACAAGCCCCTTGGCGCATTCCATGTCTTTCAAGTGATTTAGATTGAGTCCTAGGGCCTCAGAGAGCAACGCATATAGAGTAATGCCCAGTTTCATCACATACTCCGCGTATTTGATCAAAACATCTCTGTAAAATCAAAATATGAGTGCCTATAAACTTACAGTTTCAAAATTTATGTGCTCATATAAACAGGATGCAACTTTCATTGATGATGCATATTAGGGGAAAAACTACCATATCAAATTAGAGCTAGGCTAATGAACTGCAGATCGAAGCATGAGATTTAAGCTATCAATATAAATGTTAAATGGTGCTGATTGGTTGAAGGAATGAGTTGAACAAGGTCTTGGCGATCACCTCACGAGCTCATTTTTGGGGTTGAATGAAGCCTAAAGTGCAAATTTTTACATGATATTAAAGTCAAATCCGTTCAAGTTCTTGGTTTACCCAATACAGAGCCGGTATATTATTTCGTTAATATATTGGGACGAGTTAGGTGAGGTTCAAGCTATTTCCTTTCCTTTAAATTTTTTTGATAACTGAGAAATCCCAAGGGCCAGTTGTGCACGGTTTAAATCTTAATGGATAATATATCTTTACATTATACCAGAGCAAGACCCATCCCTACTCGGTTTGCTCAATATTAGGCCCTGAAATTACATTGTTCACACTCCAGATTTCCAGCCCTAGGCATATGACAGGATGTTAAGAGTTCTCACATTAATTAAAGAATGGGTTGACAATTCTCAGCTTATGAGCTAGCTTATGAAATTGTACTAGGCATAAGGTCCATTTTCTTAACGAGGTATTAGAGTACGACTGATCCCTAATCTTGGTTGCTGTCTTTACTCCTTATGTTCTGTTATCCACACTCCAACTGTCCAGACATGGGTTTACAGGTTGAGGGAGGGCTGTTAAGTGACCTAATTTTCTTAAAGAAACCCATCGTATGGTTTGAGAAATCCTCATCTCACAAACTAACTTTTGGGATTGAGTTAGGCTCAAGATTTACCCATCC
>JBDJHY010000116.1:18154361-18166557 GCA_039654485.1 Withania somnifera | reverse complement strand
GGTTGAAAATGAGAGGGTTTTCCTACTTATTTGAATTAGTGTAGATTTCGGTTATCAAATATTAATAACGGTCAAGTAATAGATAAATATTATTGAATTGACTAATTTTATCTAAGTCAAATTGAGCCAATCAACTCTGGGTCAAATTCAAAGAGTATATATACGCTAAACCGCCCTTCTTCATCAGTAGCGTCTTCTCCTTCCTCAGCTCCAAACCTGACGTTAACCAATGGCATACTTCTTCTATATTCCACTTATCACTTTCTCTCGCCAATTTTTGAGTTATCGCTCACCAATTTTTTAAATATATTTTTTCAAATTTCTAAATGTAAATATAAAATTTGAACCCAAATTTAAAAAATCTGTAACATTTTTTTGTTTTCGATCGAATATACATAGGATTACATGAAAACAGCAGTTCCTTGTAATCTCTTCACTGATCGTGGCTCCAATATTGTTGTCATTAATCCAGGTACTAAACCCTAATTATTCTCAATTTCGACTCCTTTTTAGCTATTTTTTAATTAGTGGATAAATAGTGTATTAATTGATTCACTGTAATTTCGAGTTTTTTTAATCTAATTTGTTAATTAGTGAATAAATTGTGTATTAGTAGCCTGTTAACTATTACTTTGTTAGTGGATAAATCGTGTATAAATTAATTTACTGTAATTTTAGGTTCTGCAAATATCAGAATTGGATTGGCTCAACAGGATACTCCATTTGATATACCTCATTGCATTTCACATCGTACTATTCAATTACCTAAACGAAATGTTCAAGATCAAGTAAGTCCACATTTTTTTTATTTTTGAATTTTTGTGGTAGAGCCTGCAATTTTATGCGATTATTGAATTTTTGTAGTAAAGTTTGCAAATTTTATGTGATTTTTGAATCTTTGTAGTAAAGTTTGCAATATTATGTTATTTTTGAGTTTTTGTAATAATGTTTGCAAATTTAGGTGAATTTGAATTTTAGTAGTAATGGTTACAATTTGTCGTAAAGATTCCAATTTTATGTGATTTTTGAATTTCTGTAGTAAAGTTTGCAATTTTATTTGAATCTTTGTACTAAAGTTCGCAAACTATTTTTGAATGTTTGTAGTAAAGATTGCAATTTTATGTAATTTTGAATTTTCTAGTAAAGTTTGCAATTTTATGTAATTTTTCTCAAAATTAAGGCTGGGGTCTATTGCGAACAACCTCTCTGCCTCTTAGGGTAGTGGTAAGGTACTCATACATTCTACCCCCAAACCCTACTTTGTGGGATTATATTGGATATGTCGTGGTGGTAGATGCTGAATTCTCAGGTTACAAATTTTGATCTTTTGTGGTGAAGTTTGTAATTTTGTTTGATTTTTCTGAAAATCAATTTTGAAGTTTTAGTTTATCTTTAGTATGTTGATCAAATTTCAAGTTTATAATATAATGTGATTGAATGTGCTTTGATGACATCTTTTTGATTTTTACTATTTGGAGCTTAGATGTTGAATTCTCAAGTTACAAAATTTGAAATTTTGTGGTGTTTAGGATAGAAGGTTAGTAGGTAGCAGTGTGTTGCCTTGCTTGTCGTTGTAGTGCTGCTTGTGTAGCTTCTTATCCTTTGATTTCTATTATTATGTGTCGTATCTTGTACGTCGATTATTGTATTGTTTCGTTGTAGTTTCCATTTTGTTACAATCTACTATTTTTGTTGTTGTTTGTTATTTTTTGTGCTTCCATTACTTTTTTGGGGGGATTGCTTTTGGACTACTTTTCTTGAGCCGAGGGTTTATCGGAAACGTCCTTTCTACATTTGAGGTAGGGGGAAGGTCTGTATACACCTCTACCCTCCCCAGACCTCACTTTTTGAGAGTACACTGGATATGTTGCTTTTTTCTCAAAAGTCATGTTTTGACGTTTCAATTTATCTGTAGTTTGTTGATTGAATTTCAAGTTTGTAATTTAATATTCTTGAATGTGTTTTGATGGCATCTTTTTTATTTTCTGTTTTTGCTTAGATGCTGAATTCTCAGGCTACAACTGCGCAGCATATGGAGCGGGAAAGAGCGTATGACATTGTTAGTGAGTAAAATATAGTAGACAATAGTTAAATTATATATGTGAGCTAAAAGATATTTAAACATATATGTGCGATTTTAAACTTTTATAAATGGATGGCATGAATATTTTATAGTAATGTATTTTTAATTTTTTTTAAATCAGATTGCGGCTGTATTGAGAATTCCATTTTTGTATGAGGAGGCAGCTAACAGTTCTTATCCACGCAAGGTACCAGGGAAAACTCTCTATGAAGTATAGTAAGAAATTTGTTTCTTGAACCGTGAGGTTTCCATGTAAATATGTGGTAAGAAGTGGTTATTGCAGCTATTGAAGCTTGATTTTACCAGGAACATTTTAATGGAATCAAAACTAGTTGAACTACTAAAGTATCTATAGTCATGCTTTCTAGAATACCTCTATTGACAAGCTTCTGCATGTATTTTATCCTTTTCTGTGCAGATGGGGCGTGTAGACACACATCCTCCACAAAATAACATGAAAGAGCCCGTGTTCACTTGGACTGATGTTTTGGAGAAAAATGTCCCTCATTCTTCAATAACAGGTGAGAACTGTAACCCGATCATTCTTTGAATAGAGCATTTATTCGTTTAGGTTTGGCTGTTGCACTCTCAATGCTGAATGTTATCGGTGGGTGTATAGTTTCTTTGCAAACCAATTATATGTTACACTATATTGTTTATGGAATTTAGTAACTCTTTTAGTATACATACATAGAGTGCTTATTCTTCTTTGCCGACTGATGATGCGTTATCAGTTAGTTGATTGGCAAGTAGTCCTATGTTCCACCTGGCATGACAATTTTTTTTCTGTTGTTAATGATTAAGGCAGCCGAATGGTGCCCTCAGAATAATACTGTGAAACCTTCTGTGGGCGGTCTAATTCATAAGTTCTTCTGGGAGATCTTTATGTGTGTAGATATTATCTGATATTCCTTATGACAACTCTTCCATTGTTGATTACCTGATCTTAAATTGTGGACTTGGAAATGTTTATTTTCTTTCTCAACATTCTCTTATGGATACTAAGGACTCTTTGGTTGGTTATATCTCTATTGGAAATTTAGCTTCTACTGACTGGGCATATTAAAGATTTTAATGCTTATACACCATGAGAGGACTATTCGTTTATCAGCACATCCATGTTGGAGAGATGATATTTTCTGATTGGCTTAGTTTTTGTTTGATTTTCAATAGTAGTTGATACTCAAGATGCTTAGTTTGTTTATTCTGTTATTTTCACCTTTATTTCAAGGAGTAAGTATGTTTTGCAATAGCAGAAGAAGATGCAACCAACGAGGACAGTGCCAACGAGTCTCCTACATTGAAGGAATGCAAGATTAAGGTTGAACCTAATTCTGGTGAACGTAAATAAGAGAGTACATATGTGGAGAGGAGGCTCTACGAATATCCCCAACTGAACCATATTGCTTGCGTCATCCTATACGCCGAGGTCATCGTAATATATCTCAACATTATCCGACACAACAGGTAATATCTTGTTTCAAGATTCTTTAGATGCATGGAAAATTTGAGGTGCACCTGCTTCTTCCAGTTGTGACTCACAAATTAGTAACTTTGTTTTTGGAATCAATGTTTTTGGATTTCACGTTCCAACTTTTTCATTGAGCATCGGCATTTTTTCTGTTCTGTTTTCCGAAAGGTGTATAATATAACTTCTTTCAGATTAACTAGAGTTCCGTGACTATTATTTTAATATAATACTTGGGGAATTTTAGGTTCTTGAGACCTGAATACTATCTGGGATTGGATTTTGGTTGAGAAATTGCATATTCCCCGTCATGAGAGAAATATGTATTCTGTAATCCTTGTTATTCCAGAGACATTTGACAATTGTGGTATATATACTCTTTTTTCCTATTCTTTTTTCTGTCTGAAACCAGAACTTAGAGAGATTTATCTTTAGGCTAGAATCTTGTTATTTTGGTCAAATCTGCAATATTTGGAAGAAATATTATAAGGTGCATACTCCACTAGATATTGGAATTTAGCTGCTCATAGTCTAGATAACTTTGCTAATTCAGATCTGCATAAGGTCTCTTGTGTGTTTCCCTGATTTAGTTTGTATATCCCGTTGTGTCATCCATGGGGCACCTGTTTTCATTGTTGAAGTAATGTGAAGTTTCAGCGTTCTAGAGAAATAAATACTCCACTAATTGGACTATTAAGAGAGATATACGTGTGTGTGACAGTGGGAGTCACCAGTGGCTCCAGTCTTAGAGGGAAGGTTCGCCGACATCTGTGCTTGTGTGCTGTAGTAGGTGGATTTGTTCAGATCTGCGCTAGTTGGCCTGAACAGCACCATCATTTGAAAAGAGTGTAACAGTGTGTTCTCCTAGGTATGGGCTGTCCTGCAGACTGAAATGAGGATGATCAATTAATTGACAATAGATTGAGCTGAGTCCAACAAGCTGTTCTGGTCTCATTCTGATTCTGGAAACGGGAAAGGTAACGCAAAGGAGAACCAGAAGTATTAGAAGAGGGAAAATTGAAGAGGAAAGGAAAAATAAAATTTGCAGGCCCAAAAGGAAATTCTATCCCCATTTTCCTTCCTCTTCCTACAGCTAAACACCAAACAACGAAATGGAAAGATCAGTACTTTTCTATCTTTCCCTTGTCTTCCTTAGGTCTCCAAACATTAAATTTTCCTTGCTGCTCCAAATGCTGAAAATAGTGACTCATCATAAAATGGTCTCTGGGAGAATTTCTCCACTCATCCATTACATGGATTTGAAACTAGAAAAACTAGAATTCAGAGCAAGAAATTTGAAAGAGGGTATGTTATCCATGGAGATGCCGAACGGTTTGGTTGAGAGGAAATTTCTGTATGGTTTCTGCAGATTGTCACTTTAATTTCTTTGGTAGGATGCCTAAGGGATTGCTGGTAAGTGACTAATCTTCGGATAGATGAACCCAAATTGGACTGCAGCACTGATAGAACATCTTTAAAATGTTATCGTTTCATCAAATTAAATACAGAAGAAGAAAAAAACATTAATCTCATGTCAGTCTCTACACTAACTTGCCACTGCTGATGGGTGACATAGAAGCTCTGCATTTTAATTTCTTCACCTGGAAATTCTTTCAAATTTCACCACCTTCACTGACTCGTCAATCAAACCATCCATCATCCTGTTAGCACTTCGTCACAAGGAATCTAGTGGCTAACTGGTCATTGGGTCTTTTGTGTTTTATTCTCCTGCTCCTTTTGTGTCCATTTCCTGAGATTGCTTTTTCTTTCATAAAAGCACCCGGGAGGCTCCATAATCCATGCACGAACCAGGTAAAAGAGTTTTCTAGGACTGTAGATGTGGTCAGTGAGGATATATATAGCCGAACCCAACTTGTTTGGGACTAACGCATAGTTGTTGTCATTGTTGATGTTTGTGAGTGTGACTTTACCATATGACCAGCCCTTTCCTCATTAATATAGCACTTGTTGTTCCTTAATAAAAAGCATAACACTTCTTGTTGTTTATGCAAGCAGAAATTAAGGAAATGCTATCTATTGTGTTGTGTGACTTACACTTTGGTTCAGCAGTAGTCCACCAGGTGATGTTATGTTGCAGAACTTTTTTGGCATTAATGTAAAGAGACTGTATGCACACAGGTCGGACCTAAACTGTCATTCTTATTAATCTGTTCAGAATCTTTTTCAACTACTGTCTTACATGACAGTATGAACTTTTAAATATATAGATTGCTTCTTCATTCTAATTTTAGGGAGATCCGATTGTTGCTTGTGTGTATGGTATGTATTGTTAAGCAGTGCCATTTAGAGCTATAATCATTGAAGACCTACCCTCATTGCAAGTTTCTAGATAGGCTTGCTGCACTTTCTAAAAGGGGAATCACATTTGGGTTCTAACGAATTTTAAGCTACTTCTTAAAAGTTGGGTTTAGGCTGTTTAATGTAGATCAAAGTTGATACATTCTATTTTCATTTAATTAAGGAAAATAGGAAGATTTATCTTGTACGCGATTACGTTTAGCAATAAGTTGCACAACAGATGGGCCCGACTTGCTTTCTTATGGAGCACCTACTTGTTAATGAATTGAAAAAAAAGAAGGGTCAGAACTTATTAGAAGCACTTATTTATTTGAAGTTGGGAATAGTGAGAAGAGGTGGGGGACTTATAAGTATTGTTAATAATTTTTGCTCTCCAACAAACGTATATTTGGGGTGTCACGTCTATGTATGTTTTCACTTTCCTAGTTGACTTTTATCATAATCACAATTCTAATAGTTTTATTCCCCTCGGTTCCCAGTTATGTGCCAAATTTTTAGTTCGTTTGGAAAAGCAATTTTCTTACCTTGTAATCAACAGTAGGGATGAAAACGTATGAAATCATCTTTGTTATTCATATTCTGTTTGAATTGGTTAAACCAGGAAGGTCTTGCTGCAGTTTTCGGAAATGGTTTATCAACAGCATTCATTGTCAACATCGGAGCTCAAGTGACATCAGTTATCTGTGTTGAGGTATGGTGGTTATTTCTGCCTTATATTGTTGAAAAGTTACAGTTAAGCCCCCTGTTCTTTTACAGTTTGTTTATAGCACTGGATATTAGAAATGGGATCTGGGATAAGGATTCTAGTGACTTTGATACTGGCACACAGCAAGGGTTTTGCCTTGCGTGCACGGAAGTGGGCGATGCTTATAACTGACATGAATCATGATAACATTATGAAAGTAATTCATGTTACTGATGTACACAAACTCACAGTAATGGTAACTTTCCTTATATTTCGTTAATAGATTTTCCTAACTACTCTCAACACCCTATTATGATGATTCATGATTAATACATCCCGTACCATCAATGCTATTGATGCACACCCAAGTATAAAAAAAAAATTCTCATTATCCATAGTCTCGATACTAGGTTAAAATTGTACAAGAAAAGTGGAATTCTGAGAGTGCTTTTCTGTTATTGCCATGATATCTTTCAGTACAATCATTACTTCACTGTGATTATTCACCCGATCAAGAATATCAGGCCCCAATTGCTCTGCGAAAGCCTTGTTATCTATGTAGATGAAAGATGACCTACAGTTTATACATCTGCCGTTACTAAATCATGAAGCAGAGAGAATTCTGTGATATTCTTCTTCTTTTTAACAAAGAACATACTGAAAACTTCTATTTGACCTTAATGCTGATCCTCCATGTTTCCCCATGCTAATGGTTGATGCTGTTGGACAGGATGGAGTGGCTCTACCCACAACACAGATATCTTTACGTTTTGGTGGGGAGGTGAGTATTCAGTGAAAAGTATGGATTTTGCATTTTGGAGTGGAGAAGTCGAGAAGCTCAATTGCTTTTATCTTTTATGATTGCTTATACTAGAGGTTATTTTCATTTTATTTCTTCGAGATGCCATCTGAGTTTCTTTAAGTACGGGGTAGCTTATAATTGACTAGGAACTTGTTTAATCGGATGGCTTATTGAATAATTTTGCTGTCAATGGGCTGCTTATGTTAGCAACTCAAGAGGGATTTACATAGAGAAATTGAAATGAGCTCAAAGATCAAGAATCTTAGAGTGCCTTAATATTACTGGCTTCAAAATATACATGTCTTATCCTTGTTCATTTAGTCAATCATTTACGGCTCAATACCAAACTAGTTAGATCCGACTTTATGTATCCTTTCTATCCATTCCTCTTTCTTTAGACCTTTTTATTCCAAACTATTTTTTGTTTTAAACTGATGAGTTGGATTCCAAAACTAAATTACTCTTCTTGTAATAAAAATTAGGGGTTCTCAAAACTAGAAATTCTCTAAATCTCAAACTTATCATTTGATATAAATGTAACAACAATAATGACAGAATCTTAACTAATTGGTATCACCTATGTGGCTGGTTGCTTCCATTGTGTTCTGTTTTGGAGTGTTTGTTAAGTTTGTATACTGATTATGAGAGATTATAGGTTGAAAAAGGACACTGGCAGACCGTTTCAAGCGCCATCTCACTTTGTCCTCTGTGTTACTTGCATCCCCTATCGGGATTTGATTATTTTTATCTTATCCAATCCAGTATGATGGTAATCGTGACATCTGTTGTTCCGTCAACATCTATATGACATTATTGATATTATAATCGTTCAATAGTACTTGTCTTTCACCTTGTTAGGTAGCTTTTGATCGCATAATTGTGCCCCTACCAATCTTCCTTTTCAACCACCTTTGTCATTCTGTGCTTAATTATCTATCATTCCATTCTCATAGAAGATTGAGTATGGATGCAAATTATTTGCGGGTGAATATCAGTCTCATCTAATCTCACTTCAGCTTCAATGCTCTTATAAGGTTTTAAAAATGCAGTGCGTTATATTTTGTCTATTTCTACATATCCTAATCTTTTACTCTCCAAATTGCTTCTCCATAGTTCCTAGTTTTAGTTGGATTCTTTGCTAGTTTCATCTATAATCCAGTATCATCTGCAAATAGCATGAACCAAAACCTCATTATATATGTTATATTAACTCAGACGTAATTATGGTAATTGATTAGGGTTCAAGGCAGATTTCTGGTATAAACTAACAGTCATGACTCCTTTATTTCCCCTTTTGCAGTTCTAACACTTGTAACTGCTCTTTCATATGTGTCCCTTGCGAGATACTAATATTTTATATGTTTCTTTCTTCTCATGCACTCACCAAACTTTTCTTGATAATCATATCATATTCTTTTTCTAGGTCAATTATCTATCATATAGGAATCATTTTCTCCTCGCGGTAAAGTTACTTCTATCTTAGATGTCTCGCTCGTGAATCCTAATGGTTTCACCTATGTAATATCCCAAGTCTATGTTATATAACGTTATTTCAAAAATCATTGTATGATGCAAAGTTCAATGTCATGATAATTAGCACAAACTTGACTATCCCTTGTTCTTATATACCGGAGCAAACTTTTCTTCTCCACCACTTAGTCTCTTTCTAATTTTTGATATTACTCAACCTCTCTAAGATACCTCAGCCTCTATAGGGATTCCTAGTGGACCTAGGGTGTTCTTTTTTGTAACCTTAATATTTTCTGGAAATTATTTGTTTTTTCTGCACGGCTGACTCTATAAGTGTACCTAAGTTTTTGTTTGTCATGAATATATGAAAATTTATAAAGTTATCCTTGTGATTTGTGCTGGCCGTCTGCCAATAGATCAAATTGTATCTCTATCTGTTGTATTCTCTTTTGCATGTTAAAGCTTTTTGGAAATTGTCTTTAATTACATTGAACTTGGTTCGCGTCTTTGACTCTCTATCACTGCTGTGTTAATATGTATTTTTCTCCTCAGTTGTGCCCTCGATTTTTGTGCTAGTTTTCTGAGGCTTTACGTCATGCTTTACTAATAGTCGTTGTAATTATTCTCATAGATTTCTTTTACCAATGTCTGTTTTACTCCGCTCTTTGTACCTCATTTCACCATTTAGGTCTAAGACCTATTTGGAAATTTTCTTGATAAAAGGGAGATCATTGAACTATCATAGGGATTAGAATTGCCTCGGGGGGTTCAAGAATCAAATAAAGAAGATTAAAGAATTTATGGAGGTATAAATAAAGATGCAAGAATTTCAAGAAAGATTCTGATAACCCTAAATTGAGCCTAGTAATGATAACCAGCTGACACAACAACAAAGGAAGTCATAATCCCTTGATCTGTTCATTTACATGTCAAAATTGACAAGAGATTTGGTAGCAAAACGGAAGGAATCCTTTTTTTGTTTGCTGTAATCATAACCAAAAGAAGCAGCTTTAGGGATTTTTGGAAAAACCTGGGGTCTCTTTGTTTTTAAGTGTTGAAACATAATATAATTAAATAATTAATAGTGTTCTCTTACTTATAGCTAAAGCTTTTAGATTAGATGGTCACACTTTTGAGCATCAAGCTTGAAGCAATTTATTAAGTTCTCGGCTTCTCGCTCTTCAAATTTTTCTCAATGATATTTTAATTGGCTTTCGCCTTTCTTATCCAAAATATCTGCTATTTAAAATTCTAACAGGATATATCAAGATGCCTTCTCTGGACTCAGAGGCATCATCAAACATGGCCACCGATTAGGACTGATGCCCTGTCAAAGCCTGTAGATTTACTGATGCTTAACAGACTTAAGGAGTCCTACTGTCAGATCAAGTGAGTTTCCTAATTTTTTTGGAAGTACATAATTAAGGTTTTTAACATTTATATGCTAGAAACATATATAGCCATTACTGGATATTCTTCATTTTGGTAATCAACATATGAAGTTGGGAATGTGTCTTGGGTTGAATAGAGGCAATTAGTGGATGATGTTCTGTTTATTTGTTCGATTTATCACCTTCTGTTGTAATCTATTGCATCGTTTATCATAACTCTAGTTATGAATTTGATGCATCGTTTCATGAGCACATTTCCTCCATCCAGGAGGGGGAAGTAGAAGCTGTTGCTATGGTTCATTCATATGAAGATAGAATGCCACCTGGATCTCATAAGACAAGGCTGACCGCTCTTAATGTATACCTCTTAACTTCAAAATCTTCCTGTATTTATTTTTCTTTTGTTGAAGAGGATGTGTGATAAATGCCATTTGTTTTACTTTCTCATTCTAACTTTTCGAAGATATCTTTCTGCTATATACCTTATTAATTTTCTGAACCAGTAGCTTCAATTGCAACAAATCACAAAGTTACTGCTTACAAGATAGTGCAGCTAGTGTTTTTTTTTCATGGTTAGACAACTTGCATTGCTTAATCCAAACAAGTCTTATTAATCATAAAAGAAAAATCCAAAATTAAATCATGACATTTTTTTTCCTCATGGTTAGACAACCTGCATTGTTTAATTCAAACAAGTTTTCATAATCATAAAAGAAAAATCCAAAATTAAATCATGACATGCTTTGGTAATTGAAGCTGAGATTTCATGTGAGTAATTGTGACATGATTTTTCTCTTAACCATCAGATCCCATGTTAATAATTAGCCAAATCTTTTATAGTATCAGATCCCGTCTGTATTTCAATAGAAAGACATATTTGTTACTAGCTGATAAAGATGAACCGTTGAATCCACAAGGTTTGATATTAAAGTGTTTTATGCCTGATTTTTTGTAATGCAGGTTCCCCCAATGGGGTTTTTTAACCCAACCCTTTTGGTTCCAGATGTCTATCCTCTGCCACCCCGCTCTTGGTAAGTTAAGTACATATTATGCCACTCCTTTCTCCGTCCTTCTATGCTCATTTGTTGCATCTAAATAGGTTTAGCGATTATGATGATATGCTTGAAGACACATGGCACATGGACTTCCCTGGTGGTGGTGCATATCCAATGTGGGAGAGCTTCCCAATTTTCCAATCAAAGCCAAAGAAAGAAGATATTATTGGACTTGCCGAAGCTATTACAAAGAGCATTCTTTTGACAGGTGATAAGAGTAATCTATCCTCCACGGAAGGTAGGATTTGGGTATACTCTTTCTGAACCTTGTTTCATACAATTGACAGGGCGTATTAACCTGCAGAGAAAGTTGTTTTGCAGCATGCAACTGGTTAGTTGTTTGGAAATTCAACCTACCGTTGTTATGTGGTTCAAAAAGTGATATTTTTCAATTCCCCAGATTGGTGGAGCTGCATCGACTTGTGGTCTCATTCCTGCTGTGGAGGAAAGGTTTGTTTCAAGTGTAATTTTGCCTTTAAATTTAAATGGAAGAAGAAAATAATGCCCTTGTTACTAGAAGTTGGACATAAGTATATACACATATAATCAATAAATATTTCACACTCTGTAGAAGATTTTTAAAGCATAACTAGACAACTGCATTTTGGGATGTTAGCTGGTAAGTGCCTAATAAGTAGAATGTTTACAATTTTCTAAGCCATAGCAATGGTTTAGGAGATCACTAGTATGCGTTTATGCTAACTATCTTTCGTTTGTAGAGTTTTACATGCAATCCCTTCACATGAAGCAATTGATACTGTGGAGTTTAGTTTTGAGCTTTTGATTTCTTTTCTGGTTGTGAGCTTGTTCTTCAATATGCATTTCCGAACAATCTCATATACCTTTATATTTTCTCTTTGCCAGATGCACACGTCTGGCTTCTTGAGTTAACCAAATAGATTTTATAACAGTCCTGCCCCATT
>JBDJHY010000116.1:18133383-18150444 GCA_039654485.1 Withania somnifera | reverse complement strand
AGGACTCATGGTTTTTGATCTCTATATATTCCAGCGTATGGCTGAAGAATAAAGGGCGATCAATTACATTCATATTATTTCTCCTCTTTCAAGAACACTATTAATTTTTCTTTCCAAAATTTAATAGATAATAGTTTTTCTAAATAATAGAGATAATGAATTTCCTAAAATATACAAGAAAAATATTTAAGACATAACTAGTAGTAGTTATTTTGTATTATTTATATAATATATACTATATATTTTTATTAAATATTAATATCACATAATATCTAAGTATGTTGTTGTAGAGGTAGTTTTACAAAAAATATACTGCTATAATAAATGTTATTGTCGTTATAAGTACAACGTCATTATAAAGAAGCAAAATATAATATGAAAAATTAATATCGAAAAGAATTAAATCGCTATAATAAAATATCGTAATAACAATGGACCATTATAAAAAGATTTTATCGTATATAAATTCCTTATCATCAGTGCAACTCAAATCTTATTTCATACAATAAATCATTATGTTTTGTATTTATCGTCCTTAATGACTGTCCACTAAACATTGCCAAATAGTGCAATACCGATGTTACCATCAACGAAACGATCAAAGAAAATTCATGACCCAAAAATTAGTTATTAAAGTGAATAAATTTAAAACCATATAAATTAGACATTTTTATATGGACGTGCACCTCAATTTGGTGGATTCACTGGGAAAATCCCAACAGAGATTCTCTAAGGTACAAATAATTCCTTGAAAACAGATGAATTAAACATTCAAACGAACAATATAAAATATTTTTTTTCTAACTTATTTGTTTTGTTTGAATTTTCAATATCTTTTTTTTTTTTTTTTTTGGAAAAAAAATGCTTGCAGACGTAGAAAAAAAAGTAGGAAAAATCCAATTGTAGAAATAGATCTGTCTCCTCATTGGATGTCACATGCTTGCTAATTCTCTGCACGAAATTTTTTATTTTCAGTGATCTCTATATTGCATTTAATTAATATAATGGAATGTTGAAATTTAGAGATGTGATCACTCTATCTTTAATACTTTTCTTTAAAAAAAATTATTTAATTTTGACTCTAAAGTCTACATTGTAAAACTTTTATTTGGTTGACGAACTCCAATTCAAAAATTGAAACAAGCTTCAAATTTTGAAAAGTCTTTTCTTATTTTTTATTAAATATTTAATATTTATATTCCAGTACAATTAAATTTAAATTCATGTCTGGTAGAAGTCATTTTTGAAAGAAAGGAGGAGTTCCCAAGTTCAGAAAATTGTTTAGCTAGCATAATATCTATTTACTTTCTCTTTTATTTTTACTTTTAAACAAGCTAATCCATTATCTTCTCCCAAGAAAGTAAAATATAAATAGTAATGCTTCATCTATATGTTCGTCAATTGAGTGGATTAACATAGATTCTGCCCTTTTTCTTTTTAAATTTAGTTTTTTTGTGGTTGAAATGTCCTAGTTTTGGAAAGGAAGAAACAGTGAAATGTATTGTAACATACAAGTATATTTCTAAAAAGTCTTTCCATAATTCTTAATTTTTTTGGTTTTCTCGCCCGGTATTCGATATTCATATTAAAACCGATTAAATTTAAATTTTACATCAATAAAATTTATATTGAGATGTAAAACACTTTCTAACGAGGCGACTCCATACTCATGATAACTCAAACCTAAGACTTCTGATTAAGAATATAGAATTACTAGTTACACTTAACCGGACTACCCATCCTTTATTGGTCAGTACTTCTTAATTAATATGGAGATAAATATTAATTTAATCAAATAACTCTTAATTAATATTATTAAGTGCTTTTTTGTGATGAAGGTGTCAAAACTTTTTTTATGGTCATTTCCTAAAGCAACTTTCTCTTGTTTTTCCCAACCTAGTTTACCTAATATAGATTCGGTATTTATGTCTCCTAATCTATCAAAAAGGAAGATATAACAAATCCTCTCGATTTCATTTTCAACCATTACAACTTGCACTAGTTATTACTACTATTTTTATTTTTATTTTTGGAAAAATAAAAGAATGTAGAGACACTATGGTTCTTTTTTTCTTTAAAAGCATATTTGATCGAAAATATGTTCTTGAACTATTTGTCTTTGAAAAAAGTAGTTATTTATTTATTTTTATTGTTCATTAAGTAGATAAAAAATGTTATTTAAAAAAAATAACGTTTACATACAACCTAAGAATATGTATAGAGTGGGGATGAGATGGAAAGTGCCAGAGTTGGGGATCAAGGGTGAAGTTTAGGTGGGGGTTGAGATGGTAGGAATGAGACAAATGAGCTCGAAAGAAATTTATTTTTATGGAGAAAATATTTTTAAAACATGAGAAATTTAAAATATATTTTCCTCCATGCCACACATACCTTAAATTTCAACTTTTTTTTTTGCAAAAAATAGCACTCTGTAATTATTTGATCAAATTATTTACTTATTTTGGCCAAGTACAAAAAGAATTACACAATATGACGACATATTTGTCTCCTCTGAAGCACCATTGAAGCATACCAAATTCCAGCAAATCAGAAATAAAGAAAGAGATTAATAAATCGACATTTTCCTTTTGAATTTATATTCCGCCCACAAAGTCTCAAAACAAGAATTAAGCTTATAATAACTAGAACTCAAAGAGAAAGTATGAGATACTTACCAGTTCTTAGTAGCACTATCTTAAGAGCTAAAGCTCCCAGAGATATTAAAATAAGAGAGAAAATGCCTCTAAAGAAAAAAATTGACCTAAGTAGGTTAGAATTTGTTCTCTCGCTCCTTGCTGATCTTTTTTGACATTGTGTTGTTCTTTTTCTTCTTTCTTTTCTTTTTTGGGGTCATTTTTCTTTTATGTGTGTATATATATTGTATAATTATGTATAAGGTGTATAATAATGTTAAAGTATTCTGTATAATTTTGTATAATTGCTTAAAAGTATGTATAAATATTTTTTTTACACTTTTGAATACGTTTATAAATTTGTGAAATGCAAATATATAAAGGTGTATACCGAGCAAAAATTGGGCTATGCGGGTGTAATTCTTCTTTTAGGATATGTAAATGTAATTATTTTGTCTAAACGATCTATTTTTGAGGTTTTCCCCTTTTATTTTCGGGTGAAAATCATTTTCATCCCCAACTTTGCTTTACAAACTCTCCCCTCAACTTTGAGCAATAATCAAACTCTCCAAAATTTATCCTAATTAAAATTTTAAAATGCCTATTATACTCTTTCATTGTTAACTTCTTTTTTTTTTTTAATCTTTTAAAAAATTATGATATTTTTATTTTATTAAATTCATTTAAAGGGAGAAATATTTATTAAGTATATAAGTTAATGATATTCTATAATGAAATAAATTAGTATAATGAGAAAATTAATTTAATAATAATAATAATTAATATTTATTTATACAAGTGAAAACATCTGGTAATAATAACTATGTAAATATATTTTGATCCCAAAATACAAAATAGTGATGTCAAATTCTTAAAGATTGTATTAGTTTAGATTTTAAATTTAAACTATAATTTATGTAATATTCTATTATGACAATCAACTTGTTTATTTATATAGACAATGGATAATATTTCTTTCATTCATATAACTTGATCCTCAAATTAAAAAAATTATTTATTTACTTGTTTAATTATGAAATTAAAAAAATATTTTTTATTTCTATCCTTGGAATTAAATAACTGTATAGTGTAGTAAAATAGTCAAACTTAAAGGTTCAAAACATTATTATTAATAAGGTTAGTTTAGTAAAATATATATTTGATTAAATTTTTCTTAAGGGATGTGTTATATCAAAAAGATTCAAGTAATATGAAACTCATGGAGTAAAAGTGTGAGAAAAGACAAAAATATATGCATATGCATGCACATACATATACACACGTTTAATGCATATAATATTAAAATAACAATAATAAAGATAATATTAAATTTTGTGCCAAATTTATAAAAGTATTATTCTACTTATAATGTTAATAAAAATTTAACAAATACCTATATTAAAAAAATTGTATAAATAATATATAATACAAAGAGATATTATATAAATATATTTAATATAATATGTGTAAAATGAGTTTTATATAAAATAAAAGAAAAGCTTGGTTATTATTTATAGTTGAGGAAGAATTTAATTTTTTAAAGGAAAATTAAAATGAATATGATTTTCACCTAGTGAAGAATATAGAATAAATGATAAACAAGTTTCCCTCCATAAGCATGTTAAACTTTCTTCTTCCTTGTTAAGCATTTCTCCATTTTCTCAACGAATCACTTCCCCTTTTTCTAGAAGAATAATAAAAAGCTGTTGAAATTATCCCCTCAAAGTTTTAAGATAATAACCTATTAGTCACAGTATATAGATTTTTAATTGATTAAAAATATGGCAATATCATGGAGAAGGTTGCTTTTGTTCTTTAATTATTAATAAAACTTAGAACTTAGATTCTACTTTTTGACATATTGTACCCCTCAATTGACAACAAAAAGTCATCAATTTTAATGTAACCAAGAATTAACCTAATGAATTAGTAGTACTATGATTTTGCCTTAGCCTTTTTTATTTTATATGTTTCTACTTTTTCCTTCTTTTGATGAAACTTTTATTTATCATATAGATGTATTATCATTATTTGATTTAAAGGTATGGTAAACAGTCTTTTTAAAAGAGCACTAACCTTTACATAGTTTGGCTCTTATATAAATTTGGTCCGGCATACAGTTACATTTATCCTCTTAATGGAGTGATAAAGGACTTTTTTATTTTTGTAAAAAAAATTGAATTGTCGAACTTGGTAGTAAATATTTTAGAATTTTTTTTTATAATTAATCAAATATTTTTATTGTATTTATATTTTATTCCATTACTTTTAAAAATTATGAAATATATTATTATTTTTATACGCAATATATATATAGAGGGTCACAGTACATATGGTAGGTCGCGATACCTAACTCATAATGCATTACATGTATCGTGTTCTAGCTATATATTTGAACGACTTAATATGTATATGTATGTATCTAGAGGGTTATCTATAAAATTTCATGAATAATGTATCGCGATTCTCCGTATGTATTGCACATAAAATAAGTGGTACGATACGCAATTTCGAAAAGCAGTCACTTTCACCGCCAAGGACCATTTCAGGCATCTATCAGACCTTGGGTGCTAGTCATTCAGTTCAGAGTGCATCTAGTCCTGAAAATAATAAAATTAAATATAAAAAGAAAAAAAAAAGAGAAAATCATGGAGAAAATAAAGAAGAGGGTGGGTTGCATACGAATAAAAATGATAATTATATATATTCATGAATAAATTATCCAAATAAAAAATATTAAATTTATACAAAATGTATTATTTGAAATAAAAATCTAAAATATAATTAAATAGGAGTGATAATGAGCCACCTAACTATTGTTTAATTATAGCCTCCATTCCTTCCGCCCCCTATATATTTAAAGAAAACCTAACATGATTTTAAAGTTTTGTGGATTAGTTAGTTCCATATAACCATTTATATAGTGATAATAATAAAAATTAAAACGAAAACAAAAAAGAAAGAACAAAGCAACTTTTAACTTTTTTATTAGTTTCTTGAAAGCATTACCATGATAAGCTAAGGACGATGACGTAACACATTAGTGGTACTATAATCATGATTAATTACAAGAAACATGGGCACGTAATCTAGGATAAGGATCAGCTTAATAATTTACAATAAACACTAATTCCTTTTTATGTCTCATTCTTTCTTTAATTAAGATAATTACAAGGAAAAGTCATACATATATATCATTCAGTCAACTAATTTACTAAATATATGTGTGTATATATTTATATATGTATTAGTATGTATATTATATATATGAACATTTATACTTTTTATGCTTACTGAGAAAAAAACATATGTCACGTAATCCAATATATTATACAACATTAAATTTGACTTAGTTCATATTTGTGTATAGTAACTTTTATATACTATTGTACACTTTTTTTATAAGGTTGACGTATTATGTAGTATAATTTTTCCGCCTAGAGGTATGGTATTTTATAATGAACTATGTATAATTAGTGTAATATTTTATGTGGGGTTGTGTATTTTGAAGTTTTTTTTTCATTATTTATATGTATATTTAGTATAAAATCTACACAACTTATATATTTTGTACATATTTTATAAATCAGATAACCGCATTGTTATATTATGAATCCTTAATTATATTACAACAATTTTGATAGAAGAAAAAAAAAAAAAAAGGAAGCAAATAAACGGAAAGCATTTTTGGAATAGCTTAAATGTAATTAACCATTATGCTAAACAATTAATTGTAGAGAATGAACAGTAACTAATATTCAGGAGTCAAAAACAGCACATATTTTATGAAAAAAAAAAATATTATTTTTGTCAATTTCAAATTCTGGTGAACTAATTTCTATTGAATCAATTTGGAATTAAAAATCTAACAAAATCGTTTTTCTTACAATGTACACATATTTCAGTGCTGCTTAAATTATCAATACTTTTGGTTAAGAAATCAAGTTCTAACACTTGAAAGTGCTTTTCGCATTTGATGGGATTGATAAAATCTTTCTATCTTTAATTGGATCTTGAGTTTGAATTAAAAAAATAAAAAATATCATAATACGAAGCACTTTATTTTTGTTAATAAATTTTATGCAGTATAAATTCAAATTCAAATACCAATTGAGTTTTATTTTGCCTAACATATTATTCATATTCCTTGTCAAATAGACAAGTTACAAAATGCAACTCAAACACTTAAACTTCTACATAAAGACAATATGGAAACATTGTTTTTCAACAAGAACGTTGTATTAGTTGACCTCCAACAATGGACTAATATGCTATGAAAGAAAAGTTAGTTCAACCAACATGTTAAAATGTCTTTTTAAAGTTGTTTTGGTAATAAACCCTGTACATAAATAATAAGAGTCACACACAAATAATGTCTTTTTAATTTCACTACAGAAGAAAACATTGCCTGAGTTACGGGGAAAATGAAATTGCAAACTAACTAATGCAAAGCATTATCCAAATCTCTTTTACAGATTTATTAAAGGGAAAAGGTTAAACTTGCTTCTGTGAGTTCTGTCCTATCCCAAATTGTTCATTTTTGGCGATTACTTACACTTCTGTTCCATTTATACTCTTATCGTTAGCAAATTGTTTTGTAGATTCCTTTGCCGATAATGAAGCTACATGCAAAATAGGTGGACTTCACATATCTAAATCATTAGGAAAAAAAAAATGTTTTAAATTTACCCCTCAACCTTTGACAACTGATTTAAAAATGACCACCTAAAAGTATAACAAAGGATAATATTACTCAATTTCAAATAGTACAGAATCTAACCATTTTCTTGAAAATTTAAATAATCTGAATCATGAGATGTCCTATGCCTTTCAATTTACAGACTAGTCCATGTAGGAAGGCCCAATTCAAAAATTTAGGACTAATATGTGCCTTTCAATAACAGACTAATCCATGCTGGAAAGCCCAATGATTAGTCCTTTTGTGGAGCCCAAAGTCGAAAGAGATGTTTCATTTTACGTAATAAGGGATTGTTTCGTACACAGATTAAGGTGAGATATTTTATCATTATATTTAATTTTCATTTATACTACCATCAACCAAACATGGTATAAATCTAATAGAAAACTTCGTTTTGGGATATGCCATCCAATGTAAGATTGTTTTACACCACCTCCACTGTGGGATAAATTACTTCCTATCCATTGTTTTCTGGCTGCAAATCTAATCAGCCTTGCCATGCTCAATGTCATTCAACTGGCTACTAATTTGATAAATGATTCAAACTCCTGTTAGTCGCACGTCGTTGTTCATGTAATTTCTTATTTACCATACCTTATTCCTCAGCCTATAAGTTCATATTAATTCCATCTAAATTTGTATTTTGCTTTTTTATTTTATATCAACTTTTAGCTATTACTGTAATATTTTTTTCTTGTACTAAAAGAAAAAGGTTCTTACTGATATATTGAACCTTGTGTTCAATCATTTATATCATATAAAAATGGGATTGAAGGAAAAAGAAATATATATTTTGGAAGTTGATGCGTGAGCACTTGTCCCATTATAACATCAAAGTTGAGCGTCTTTATGCAAGAGTAGTACTAGGATGAGTTGGAACTTTGTACTTTACCCCTCCTTTAAACATAAATTCAAACTCTCATTCGAAATGGTTACTGAACAAAGATTGATTGTCTTTCGAACATAGAATCTCTAGTACAAGCCAAGGAGAAAGGCTGTCGTCTCAAGCATATCTTCCCCCTGAGAAGTCTTCAATTGCATCACTCTTTTGCCTCTGGCAAAAATATAGATAAGGCCTTTGGCCTTTCCTTGAACTCCAATCATCGAGCTGTAGTTTATTGGGTTTTTTTTTTCTTTAATTGTAAGTACTTGGTCTATTGAATTAGGGAGAAACAAACAAAGCTGATCTGTTAGTACGACTAAAGTAAGAAGTTTAATAGCCCTGAAATACATGTCAATTACATTATGTAACACTAGTTTTTAAAATATCAATTCACAACACCTTTTTTAGCATCCCGGTACATGACGAAATGTACTGCAGTAGGTATCATCGGGATACATCTTGTAAAGTAGTTATAAAAATGAACGCTTGATACATGTTGACGCACATGATACATTTTGTAAAGTAGGTGGGATGCAAATGGTTGCTTGATACATGTTGACGGCGAGATACAAGTAGTCGCTTAATATATTGTTGACCTGCGGAATACATTTTGTAAAGTAGTGGTAAAAACGGTCGCTTGATACATGTAGACTCGCTGGATACATCTTGTAAAGCAGTGTTTTAAGTATTTTATATAATTAGGACATGTATCATATTAATTTTATGTAATTTGTCCTTGAAATTAGATGACGTATTAATCAATTTCTCATAGTATTTATCTCTTTTCCATCTTAGAACTTCAAAGTTGGATTATAATTTCTTTTGGGCAATCAAGATATTCCTCATGATTTTCCTGTCTCGATGTGAATAATTTACATGTTTTAATCAAATCAAGAAGGAATTTAATTAGTCAAACAAATATGCTTATCATGTTCTATTTAAATATTAAACCATGCAGAAAGAATCAAGCATCATCAATTGCTCAAAAGCAAAACAATTCGATGATCTTTGGTTGGTATAACCATTGAGATAAATAATCTCCACATGACCCTTAATTAGTATCATGATCTTGTACTGTTTACGATTTTGATAAACCTATTAAGAAAACTATTTAATAACATTAATCATGAATGTTTGATTAAATTTATCCTTCATATTATCTTAGATTAGAGTTGAAAAAAAAAAACACTTATTTTGAGTTGAATCTAACGGAATATATTAATTTATTTAAGTATAATAGGAATATGAATATTATTATTACTACAACAAAGGACAAAGATGACTCTAGCCATAGTAAACAATCTCTTGTGTTACGAAAATAAACACATATTTTAGATTAATACACCTATATTATATATTTGTAATACATCAAGAAATACCTCATTAGCAGAGCCATCACATAGTGATAAAAAATTAGAGGGGTTACAATGGTCAATTGGCAAATAATTACTTATTTCTATTTTACCTACTTTAACACTTCTCCTACTACTCAAATATTTTACAATAATTTTCTTCTCTACTTTAAAAAAATTATGGATTAATATTATCTTTTTAAAATATTAGTTATGGCACCAAAAAGAATGGTTGTAACTAAATTCAAGCAAGCAATACATCAAGAATAAACAAAAAAAAATAATTCTATTTCTTTTTTACAATTAAGATTTTCTTCTCTACTTTAGAAAAATATCAATTAATATCTTTTCAAAATATTTGTTGGTGCATCAAAAAAGTGGTAACAAATTCTTGCAAGGAGTAAAGGATGAATAAGAGAAAAAAAATTCCTTCTTCCCTTTTGACTTAATTAACACTTCCAATAGGAATATGTAAGAAATAACTTGTCAACTATAGATTGAATTGTGAAATCTTAGTTGTAACATTTAGGAGTGGTTTAGTGTGAGGTATACGATATAATAATTCTGAAATACAATATAGAATTATTTTATTTTGTATTTGGTTGGAGGTATTAGGTGGTTTCAGAATTATTTATCCCATTATTTATACTTTAGTGATGAAATAAGCTATCTCCTATATATAGTGGAGTAACTTATCCCGAAATAGTTAATTTCAAACTAATTAATTTTAAGATAACTTGTTTCCAACCAAATAAGCCCTAAAGTTGAACTAAAAAAAACCTCAATATTTTTTTTTTGTCCTAGTAAATAGATTTATTGTGAATTGCTTAAAAGATTAATTAGAGGAAAAAGAATCACCAAAGCATTTCGGAAAACAAATAAGACTGTTTCTTCCTTAATTTGAAAGCTCAATTTTGACTTTTATTTCGTATGAATTTAAATCAGTTAAGAGCTTTAACATGAGGACCAAACATAAAATAGGGGAAAAGGGAGAAAATATGCTATAAAGGGTGGATATATTATTTTAGTAGAGTCAAAAATATTGTTCCAAATCTTGAAAAAGTTACAGAAACTAGTGTTAGGGGTTAATTGATTCCCTCTTTTGTCTATGCATTTTTGGATTGGGTCTTTGCTTGAGTCCATTCATTTCTGTGTATTCTTTAATTTTATTTTATTTTTTTTCAACTATGACCCACAATGGGCACTTTGACTGGGACACAAAAAGAATATTTAGAAATTATGTTTGTTCTAAAATGATGTACTAATGGATTGTCTGATTTACATAACAATGATAAGATAAGAGTAGTAATTGTCTTAAAAGATTTATCTTAATTAAAATTTTCTTCTAAAAAATATGGTAGATACATAAGTTCTTGATAAATGACAATTAGGTGTACTAAGTGTTCACGATGTATTGGGTCTGTAAAAAGGTTGCATGCATCATAAAAATTTATTATATGCTGTTATATTTAATTTTAAAAATAATTAGTTTAAATTTATTAAAATATTTTATTTAAATATTTTAAATTAAGTCATGTTTTAATTGAGTACTTTAATTCTTAATAAAATATTTCAATTAGACACTTTCTGGTTCAAATTTTATAATTTTTTTTATGTATATTCTTCTCTGTTAGGTGATTAATTTAATCAAATCAAAGTCTATCACTTTTCAAAATTATATGCATTTGCCTTACTAAGCGGTAAAATATTAGATTTTTTTTATTTAAGATCAATGTATATAGTTAAAGTAGATAACATATTTATCTGTTTAATGTAACTATCTTAATATACCAAAAAAAAATTAAAAATATTTAAATCAAAATTTCTAATAAAATATTTCATTAATAGTGAGATAGTCAACTAAAATAAAATATTTTAATAAATTAAAAGAAATTAACCATCTATTGGGCCTTTATTTTATTCTTACAAAAATAATTATTTTCATTAGCTAAAATTCATATCGCTTTATCATATAATAATAACTTCATGAGCATATATATATATATATATATATATGCGCAACAACCACAACATCATACCATGTAGATTCCAACTAAGCGGGGTCTAGGAAGAGTAAATTGTATGCAATTCGTATCAGTACATCAAAGGTGAGGTAAAAAGATTGTTTCCGAAAGTCCCTTGACCCACAATAAAAAATACAGTCTAATACAATAATAAATAATATAAAGTATAAAAAATAATAGCAAATAGCAAAAATAAAGTTAAGCAGAATAACACAACAATCAATATAAACAACAGCCATAATACAATGCCAAAGGTAAAACATTGTCCTACTACTATCACGAGAAACAAAACAAAGCACACCACCTATCAGTAAGAACTCACTCACACCTCGTAACCTATCATCCTAATTCGCGTCTTCCACAACTTTACATCCTGGGTCATGTCTTCGATGAGCTGTAACAGCTTTATGTCATGTTTAATCACCTCCTTCTAATATTTCTCCGCTCTACCTCTACCTCTCTGGAGCATCTGAGACTCTCGCCAACATATGCTCGAACCATCTCAACTTTATTTTCCTCATTTTATATTTCACCGAATTTACTTCAATCTTATCATGAATAACTTTATTCCTAATTCTTTGCTCCTAATGACTTCACATATTCATTACAACATTCTCATTTCTACCATTTATTATTTTTTAAAATATAATAATTCTTCACAAATCAATATTTTACCGCATACAATATAGCAAATTTAACCGCCGCGAACCGAGATATTGTCGAAAATAAAATGAAAACACAAAGAAGATCCACATTCAAAATATGTGACCAGCACAACTAGACAATGAAGATAACTCACTAATCTGTCGTTTCTAAGGTTCAGAAATAGCCACGTAAGACTAATAGCAGCCGTTAAATCATCTGTCAGACAATGTACCATGATGATATGGTTCCACGTGCGGGTCTAGTCCCTTTTAACTTAATGCCTTGATATGATATGGTTGGTGTGTAAATAATTTCATTTCTCTCTTTATATTATTAAAAATGGAAACTTATTAAGTTTCAAATAAATTATTTTTATATACTATGTAGAACTCTAAACACAATGCAGTATTTTAACTAAATTATTGAGCTCTGTAGGTGTGAAAGTATAGTATAATTACTAAAGAGCTTCGAACCTTTAAATAACTAATTATATAAAACTATTTGGAGAGGTGTTTTCAATTTTTACACGAACTATTCTTAATCTGTAAAAAGCTGAGATTGTTACAAGTTACAACCTGGAGGAAGTTCTTTTAAATTTTTTTTTAGTTTTTTCTTAAACATTCAGGTCAAATTAAATAATATCAGGTAAAAAATTAAATAAAAAAATATCTTGTTAAATATGGTTAAATAATCATCAGAGTAATCCAGCTCAAAGGCAAGCTAGCTAGCTCTTTTCTTTGAACTTTGAACTTTGAACTTTGACCACGTGTTCACCCCTATATAAAATCCACCTCTCTCTTACTTCTCCTTGCATTCACACTTCCCCCCCTAATTCAATTATGTCAAACCACCACCGCACTTCCACTACCGCTGATCGCCGGAATCCTAGCCGATTACAGCTCCGAGCTCCGGCTTCGATTCAAATCAACCGTTCAACCGATTGGAACATTGCTATACCTCTTTTATCGCCATTGATTACATCTCCGGTCGATGATGATGCCGGAAACTTAAAATCAGCAATTAATCGGCTGTCTAATACGAAAGAGGATGTGAAGAAAGAGATACCGGTAATTGTATTTAAGAAGTGGCAACATCCTGCGGCGCCGTTTTGTCATGAACCGGCACCGTTCGTTCAATTTGTCTCTACTGGGACGTCTGATAGACGGTGAAATTAATACATAAATCTCCTTCATGTTATCTTTTACATATATACAAATTGTTGATAGTGTTTTATGTTAGGATGCAGAATTTTGTATAATTAGACTATTAACAAATTATGAAAAGGAAAAATTATGTCTCGAGTCCTTTTTAGAAATTTTAATTTTTGGCTTTTGCACTTTTCGTTTTTTGAGTTGGACTATAAACTTGAACATGAAAATTTTAAGATTATTTATAAAATATATATAAAAATAATAATTATTATTAATGTTAAATTTGATTGAATTTTAAAATTTGAAAAGTACTAAGTACTTATTTATTTATTTTTGGTTTCTATTGTTTACTTTGAATGAGGTGATAATGTGACTCTGTAAACCATAACTCCTACCTAACCTACCTATCTTGGTTCCGAGTTCTTGAGTATGAAAATTTATAATTTTTAATTTTGAGAAATAATTAAACTTTAATATAGATATGAAATATATTAAATGGTTGGTCTCGTTTTTCACAGAGTGTGAATTCGAATGAGTTGTTTTAATGATTATTTTAATTTTAATGGACGGAATTATTCAATAATATTTATACCCCTTATTTCATTTTTGTGAATAATTATTATTGAGTTAATAAATCAAAACATCGTCGTATTTAAAGATTATTTTAAAAAATATTAAATTTTATTTTATATCTATAAAGTTACTTAATTTAAAATTTTTACTTTTTAAAACTACTCAACTACATTTATCATAAAAAAATAATATTTTTTATGTCATCTAAACATAGATCAATATTATCCATAACTATGTTAGAGATAATTTTGATTGACAAATAGGAAGAAAAGAGGCTCTTTTCTTTTTTTTCTTTTTAAATTTATACATAAATTAAAACTTAAATGTCACATTCTACAATAGGGCTTTCGATTTGATGTTTTCTTTTTTCTTTTTAGATTTTATTATTGAAAACGATTAGAAAACAACCACCAAAGGATATCGTGTAGGAATGAACAGTTTTTCATCTCTAGTTTTTTAAATTTTTCAATTTCAAGAAAATTATGAAAAATTTAAAAAATGCGTTCAAAAACACACAATTTTTCAGTTTTAGAATAATGAAAAACTCGTTCAAAAACACACATAACCAGCACATTTAATTTTATAAAACATTACAAAATCAGCACAATTAACCTTTTAATTCTATAAAAAAACTAACGAAACTTTTACAAATAAAACACAATAAACACATTAAAAATAAACACTGTAAAACACAAAAGCCACATCCGAAATACAAAATATAACATGAGTTTTGTACATTGAACCATATTACATCGATTAAAACATAACAAGTTCAACAAAAACATCAGAAATTGAGTGAAGTTATTAGGAAAAAAGAATCAAATTTACATAATTTTACATATAAGAAAAAATTATAATAAATCATATAGAAAATGTATTCGAAGAATGATTCTTTAGCAAAGGGGAAAAAATTAGAGAAGAGAGAATGAAAATAAAGAGAAAGGTAATGAAAGATAGGTTTAGAAAATTATATGGAAAATCCACATTTCTATTTAGTAAAAAATTTTGAAAAACTAGTTTTAAGAGTTTTTCAAATTTAATACAAATCTGAAAAATCAAATTTTTCAGTTTTTTTGGAAAAATATTAATTTTGAAAATATTTTTTATTTTTTCAGTTTTTTCAAAAGTGAAATAATTTTTTATTAATGAACGCACCCTTAAATTTTGGATATGAATTTTGAATATATAAAAAAATTATGAGAATAAGTTTTATTCGATGTAAACTTTACTGCATCGAATGAAAAATAAAAGAAATGTACCTAGAAAACAAAAATTAAAAGGGATGATGATCACATATTTGCTCACCTTTTTTGCTTTTTCGTTCCACACAAGTAGTAATAATTTTATACAAACACCTCACGTCTATTGTTTTGTTTCCTACTAGATACCTATCTTTTAATTATTTTTTTCTTCAATCAAATAGCATAAGCTAGCCAAGATCATTCATTGACAACTAAGTCCACTAGTTTTCCTTATTCATGCCAAATAATAATACAGTGTCAAGAGGTCACAATTTGAATCTTAGAGTTTGAATTTCAATAGTTTAAATCACAACTAGTTGCCAATTTTAATATGAAATTTAAAGAGATTAAATAAAAAAGAACATAAAGAATCATAATAACGGTTTAATATTTATTGATTTTGAAAACTGTCCAAGCCTCTTATTTTGATTTTTTAAACCAAGAGATTAATAAATTGTCCAAGCCTAATATATAAAAGAAAAGAAAAAGATAAGCCTTCTGAATTTTGAGTTAGTAGCATGCATCTTTCTTGTAACAAGAAATTACAGTAGGATGAAAAGTATTTTATTTTTTTCATTTTTAGTTCGAAGTTTTAAATCGAGTAAAGTTTTTGGTATAAAATTATCTTTGATAAAAAATACTTTATTTTCAAAAAGTGAAACGTTTCAATGAATTTAAATTAATTGGATTCTAAAACGGATACTGAAAAAAGAAATTCCTTGTCACATCAATAGCTAGTCACTTCCCTAAACGTCTTATCCAAGGGTATAAGGAATGACTAATGAAATCATTGCAAATTGCAATCAATGATGGTAAGGGATAAGTTTAGTATCTTACACATTACTATTGCTATTGTTTTCTGGTTCATATCACTATTGTTGATGTTACACTACTGTATGACCATTTCACTGTACTCTATAATATTAATGATTAATATTCCATATGTTCATGATTTCTAGACTCTGGTAGTTCATGTTCTGTAGAGGACTATGCAATCAATTATATTCTTGAAGTTTTATTTTTTAAAACTTAAGAACAAGAGTTTCTTTTCGTTATTTTCATAAATAATAGGAGACTAAAGAATTAAAGGGAAATTAAAGATAGGTAAGCCTATATTTAGGGAATTCTTTTGTTGTGATAACCACAAAATGATATTTGATCTATTTTATTTGATCTTTATAGTAAAATATCATTATTCAAAATGATCATTAGGCACCCACTTATTTTTTCTATTCAAGTGGGCGAACCGACATATCAACACATTATGTTTAATCAAATCTATAGGTTAAGAACAAGTATAAATGAATCAACAATTTGATGAAACTGAGAAAATAAAATACGTTAATCATATGTAGAATACCTAAGACTTGAAGGTCACCATCATCAAGGACATCTATATCAATACGAAATATCAAGTCTAATTCATAAGTTTAAAAGGATAGCTTAAGTCTCTTTACCAAAATAGGCAAGATGTCTTCGGGTAGATCCGTAGCAAGTTGAAATCAAATGCTCACCCTGAAATCTGGAACTTGTCACGACTCGATTTTTCGTGTCATAATGGCACCTACTATCCCACCGTAGGAGAACCAATCCTTTAGCCCAAAGTCGAAGCAGAGGGCTACCATCAACAATAGCTAAATGCACAAGTATAATAACAAGGTATAAAGAAAAGAAGATATGATAAAATACCGGTATAAAATAACAAAATTAATAAACTTCCAAAATTAAATATCATTATAAATAAAACAAAGTCTCTAAGTGCAGAGTATAAACAAAAGTCTAATATAGGTATGTCTCTGAAAATATCAGCAAGTAGGCACGAATGACAATCAGTAATTCAACCTCGGAAGTTAGTACTCG
>JBDJHY010000116.1:18085554-18100401 GCA_039654485.1 Withania somnifera | reverse complement strand
CAGCCATATCCGCTACTAAGACAGAGTATGAAGGCTCGATGGGCACTGATTCGATTGATGCTGCCTTCGTCCCTCTTGCCCACAGAGACTCTACCACCTCCGAAACACAAGGCCTGCTCCCCGGTCAAGCTGTCGATCGTTCTCCGTTTTTTTTGTTCGACTTCACCCTAGCTAATTTTGCTAGATTAGTTAAACGGGTAAAGCGTAATAAAACTCAATTGGAGGTGTTATCTGTAGAAATAGAACGGCTGATGGATCGCAAGATCAAGATGGCTTTGGAGCCGTATGACACTATGCATATCGGATTGATAAGATAGAGGATCGGATGAATGAGCGCCTCCACCTTATGAGCCCAACCGAATGTGCTAGATTTCAGGTTGATTTGGAGAGACTACACGCTGATGTTAGTGCCTTGCAGTAGGGTCAACATCCTATTAGCCCAACACTGTTGGACCTCATCGAGTCTGATAATGAGGATCGCATTTTAAGCTTGGAAGAAATGCAGTCTAAAGGTAAGGCAGTCATGGCAGGGGGCGATGAGAAGGAGGAGTCAATAAATAAGAAGAAGAAGAAGAAAAAGAAGCGGGGTAGCCTCCATAGGGAGGATGACTTAGAGGAGGCGTTTTGGGCATCTAAGGAAAGTTTTATGCTCAATGAGAATCGCAGGCAAGCATAAACAGTGGGTGCTTCTGCTAGCACTACGCAGGCAACAACCGAGCACCTCAGCAGGGCACCTCCCGCTAAGGTGGAGCCACAGGGATCGACTTCGTTGGATGTAGTCTAGGCTATAATTTCATGGTACACTTCCTCCTTCCATTGTTATTGTATGGTTACCTGTTGTGCATTGAGGACAATGCACTATTTTTATGTGGGAGGAGAAGTGCCCTTGTTTTTGTTATTTTTTATTTTTATTTTTGCTACGTCTGAGGGTTTTTGTTGCCAGAGTCTTTTCCCTCAAGCACGATATTTAGTAGAACTGGCATGTTTAGATTTTGCTTATTCTGATGTATTTTTTTAAGCATCAAAATACCATTGTATATAAGTAGTTTCAGTATTTCATCATTTTATTGGTTTCATTCAAGTGTTGAGTGTATTTTATTCTACAATTGTGGTACATTAAGGGTGCTCTATTTGATTGCCATTGTATCTCTCTATACTATTTATCTAACAAGTTTGAATTGAGAAAAGGTATATACTTGCAAGTGTGGGAGAGCAATTTTTTATAGTCTATTCTAGAACGTGCCCGGTTCATATGGCAACTAAGTTGAAAGTAAATTGATATAATAAATATTCTCTGCCACAATTGGTTTTTGGTCATGAACCAAACGTTGCTCATCTACGAATCTTTGATTGTGCGGTATATGTACCAGTAGCACCACTGTGGCGTGCTAAGATGGGCCCTCAAAGAAGGTTAGGAATGTATGTTGGGTTTTAACTCACCTTTCATAATTCGCTACCTTGAACCATTAATGGGGGACTTGTCACTACTCGATTTGCAGATTGTCAGTTTGATGAAACAAATTTCCAGCAATTAGGGATAGAGAAAAAAAAACCTATTAAAAGAGAATTTACGTGGAGGGTTTTATCACTATCTCATTATGATCCACGTGTTCCAATATGTGAGCAGGAGGTCCAGAAGATCATCTATTTAAAAAGAATAGCAAATCAAGTGCCAGATGTATTTACTGATTTGAAAAGAATAACAGAGTCACATGTCCCTGCAGTGAATGTGCCTGTTTGAATTAATGTTCTCAAAAGACCATCTACTAGTGTCATAACTTCTGAATTCCAACAACGCCTGAAGCGTAGTAGGCCACTGGGTTCAAAGGATAAACATCCTAGAAAAAAAACGTGAAAATGATCAAAATGACACTGAGAAAGAATGTTCTGAAGAGGTTTAAGATCTGATTAATTTTGATATTTCTGCAAAAATCAGTAAACCGAGACTCAAGTAAATGAAGAGCTTTCTATAAGTTCTAACAGTAATGGATAAATTTAGATCAATCGAAAATAATGGTAGATAATATTTTTTCATATAATGTTGCACTTAATATAATGAACGACAGTGAGGATCTTAAACCTCAATCTATCGAGGAATGTCGACAATGTGACTGGCCTAAATAGAAAGAGGCAATTCAATCAGAGTTGAATCACTTGCTAAACATGAGGGTTTTGGACCTGTAGTCCAAAAACCCCATGGTGTAAAACCAGTTGGCTATAAATGGGTCTTTGTATAAAAAAATGAGAGAAATGAGATTGTAAGATCGCAGGATTGCGTTGTTACGCAAGGATTCTATCAAAGACCCGGCGTCGACTATGAAAAAATATATTCACCAATTATGGATGCAATAACGTTTCGATATATTATCAATTTAGTTGTAAATAAGAATCTTGAAATACATCTCATGGATGTAGTTACAACATACCTTTATGGTTCACTTGATAATGAAATTTATATGAAAATTCTAGAAGGATTTAAATTGCCTGAAATAGATAGTTCAAAGTATCGGGGTATGTTCTCAATCTAATTACAAAAATCACTGTATGGTCTAAAATAATCAGGTCGTATATGGTATAATCGCCTCAGTTAGTACTTGATAAATGAATGTTACATAAATGATGTCATTTGTCCTTGTACTTTTATTAAGAAAACAACGCCAGGCTTTGTTATACTAATCGTGTACGTCGATGACATAAATCTCATTTGAACTCCAGAAGAGGTCTAAAAGGCGATTGAATATCTAAAGAAAGAGTTTGAAATAAAAAATCTCGGAAAGACAAAACTTTGTCTTGGTCTGCAAATTGAACATTCAGCAGACGGTATCTTCATCCATCAATTTGCCTATATTGAGAACATCTTGAAACGATTTTACATGGACAAAGAACATCCCTTAAGAACTCTAATGATTATTTGATCACTTGACGTGAAAAAAGATTTGTTCTGACCTTGAGAAGTAAACAAGGAACCCCTTAGTCCTGAAGTACCATATCTCAGTGCAATTGGTGCACTTATGTATCTTGCTAATGCAACAAGACATGATATAACATTTTATGTTAATTTTCTAGCAAGGTATGGTTCTTCCCCTACGCGAAGACATTGAAAATGAGTCAAACATATACTACGTTACCTTAAGAGGACTATTGATATGCGTCTGTTTTACTCTAACGGATATTGTGTAGATCTTGTCGGTCATGCAGATGTAGGTTATCTATAGGACCCATATAAAGTTCGATCTCAAACGGGCTATGTTTTTTTACATTTTGAGGTACAACCATATCATGGCAATCTACGAAGCAGTCTATTGTTACTACTTCTTCAAATCATGCTGAGATAATCGCTATTCATGAGCAAGTAGAGAATGTGTGTTGTTGAGATCGATGATACATTCAATCAAGAAAAGATGCGGCCTGAGGGATGGTATCAAGGCACCCACAGTCCTATATGAAGACAATGCTACATGTATAGCCCAATTGAAAGGAGGTTTCATCAAAGGAGACCGAACAACGCACATATCTCCAAAGGTGTTCTTTATGTATGATCTTCAAAAAAAAGGTGATATCGATGTATAACAAGTCCGCTCAAGCGATAATCCAGCAGACCTATTCACTAAATCCTTACCAACGTCAACTCTTGAGAAGATGGTGCATAGGATTGGGATGCGAAGACTTAATCTCTTGAATCGTAGTCTTCATCAGGGGGAGTAAAAATATGCAATGTACTTTTTTTCCCTTAACCATGGTTTTTATCCCATTGGGTTTTTCTTGGTAAGGTTTTTAATGAGGAAGCAAGCAAAACGTATTATGGATAATCATGTATGGTTTACTTACACATGAATATCCAAGGGGGAGTGTTGTAAGCTTATTAACTAAGTCATGTGGGTAAAAAATAAGGCTTAGTGACTAAGCTTTACCTTTAGCCACATGACAACCAACCAAGCCACCATGGTTGATGACTAATGGCTTGTAATGCCATGTGTCAACCAACATGGTGCTATATAAAGTTAAGAATGAGCTGAAATTTTTTAGTTTAATTTTTCTTCCATTTTGAGAGAATTTCCCATTTTTAACAAGTTTTCTTAAATAGCAGTTTTCCATATATAGAAATTTTCCACTTTTAGAATTTATTTAGCATTGTATTATATTTTATTTTATAACAGTATAATTAAGATGTATTAATTAATTGAATATTTGATTTGATATTTTGGATTTTATTATAGATATAATGTTTTTTTATTAGGTGAAATATTTTAAGCATAAAATATTAATATTTATAAAATATAATTTTAATACAATAATTCTAGTTAATCAAAATATATACTTTATATCTCATAATATATATTTATCGATCATATCTCAATATCAATAATTGCACAAAAATCTTAGCTTCGAATCTTAAAATTTACATGACGAAGAATCTATATACAACAAGAAAACTAAATTAATTATTGGCTTACCTATTTAGTAGTTCAATCCCTTCACAACATATATAGTGATCATCCAATACCTCAAGATTTAACTGATTATTGACTTGCTTATTATAATTTCAATTCATTGAGTTCAAACTCATTTTAGCTTATCAATATTTGAGTTAATACTAAGCCTGTGTTGATTCATAAGAATCTTGTAAAAATTGTCAAAAAAAAAAAAACAGTTTATTTTATTTAATATGTTATATATAGTTATAATAATAAAAATAATATTTTATAAGATACTAAAGTATTATAAAAGAAAAATAATTCAAAATTCTTCTTAATTATGAAAAAATTTATTATAACACACTCCAACTTCACGAGGTTTCTATAACTCCTCTGGATTAATTTTAAGTGCATCACTGTGACCTTTGTCTGCTTAGTTGGACCAAGAAGTGAACATATGTATTAAGCAACATTTTCAAACAATAGATTGAAAATGAAAAACATGAACAATTGAAATGATTTGTGTGATCGATTTGGTCAATAATCATGAAAATAAAGTTAGGGAGTTTTAGAAAATTCTAATGTCAATGAAAGATTAATTAACATTAATGGTAACTAGCTAACTTCTCTTTTGGATAGCGTGCGTAAGAACTCTCTCTATTTTAATGATTTAGTGGTCCATAAAAAGTACCAATAATCCACTTAAGAATAATCCGGAGGTCATAGGACTTTCACAAAGTTAAAGTGTGTTACAATAAATTTTGTCATAATTTGGGGGTTTGAATTATTTTTCCTATTATAAAATAAATAAATAAAGTAACTAAAACTCAATAGAGATGGATGATTGGGTTATGACCTGAATTTTAATCAATTTCAACTTAATTTATTTTAACTCAAATAACTTTTGAACGAATCAATTATTGATTCATCAACTCATCCATTTTAACTAATATTTACCTATTTTGGTAGCTTTGTTCATTTTAATCCTTTCAAATTACGGCCGATCTGTTTGGACGATAGAACGGGGAGAGGGAAAATCGTGTCCATTTTCTAGCCGGGCACGAGCAGACGGGAATTTAGCAAGTTGCCGGTTTAGCCCAACTCGTGCATTTACGAGCCATAGAAAAACCCAATTAAGGTCAACGTCAAATTTGGATCCCTTTGGGCCCTTCGTGGAAAAACTCCATATTTCTTGCAAAAATTGTCTATAGATTAAGTTTAATGACATTAATAAGTTAGGTGTCTTGAATGTTCCTCTTTAATTTATCCTTAATATAAGATCATCACTTGTTTCTCTTTTTTATTTTTTAATCCTTCTTTTTTTTTTTAAAGGAAATCTGCTTCTAGTTAGCTATCATATCATCTTTGTTCCTCTCTTTACTTGATTCCATGAACTTCTTCTGCATCTAATTCTCTTTTAAAGAAAAAAAGTCTTCTACCTTACCCTAATTCTATCATCACAAGAACTAGAGATTAAAAAAAAGTCTATATATATATATTCAAGATGGTGTCAATTTTTTAGCTAGGGTCTTGTATAAAATCAGTAAACAAGTAAGAATCTTGGTTTTTGAGCTAATTTTCTTGGTGGATTTTTGGGTAAAAAAATTGCAGTCCTGGCTAATTGGTGGGGTGGTCAGGTGGCCTTGTCTGGCCTTGAGCCAGGATCTTGCCCTCCTATGATGCTCACCAAGAAGCTCTCTGTGAACGAGAGTGGTACTTCTAGTGGTGAAAATCAAGAAGACATTAATGATCGCGAAAATGGCGATCATGAGCCTAAAGAAGGGGCAGTTGAAGTTGGAAATCGAAGACCTAAAGGTCGTCCTCCAGGATCCAAGAACAAGCCCAAACCCCCAATATTTGTGACTCGTGATAGCCCTAATGCCCTCCGTAGCCATGTTATGGAGGTGGCAGGAGGCACGGACGTGGCAGATAGTATAGCCCAATTCGCGAGGAAACGCCAACGTGGCGTTTGTGTGCTTAATGGGAATGGTTCAGTTGCAAATGTAACCCTAAGGCAACCATCATCTCCAGGTGCTGTTGTTCTTCAAGGAAGATTCGAGATTTTGTCCTTGACTGGAGCTTTCTTGCCCGGTCCAGCACCTCCTGGCTCGACTGGGCTAACTGTCTATTTGGCAGGTGGCCAAGGGCAAGTGGTGGGTGGTAGTGTTGTTGGGCCATTAATTTCTGCTGGACCAGTGATGATTATAGCTGCTACTTTTTCTAATGCAACCTATGAAAGGTTGCCACTAGAAGAAGAGGAAGAGGTCGGAGGCGATCCCTCCGGCCAGTCTCAAATACAGGCCGGAAATTCGTCTCCGACGTTATGTTCAGTTGGTGGAAGGCAACAACAACATTACCAACAACAATATGAATTGCCTGATCCATCATCACTACCTATTTATAATTTTACACCAAATTTATTACCAAATGCTGGACAATTGAATCATGATGCTTATGCTTGGTCAAATCCTAGACCTCCTTATTGATTTGAAAAATTGGAGTAAATTTGAAGAATAAAAGAAGGATAGGATCAAGAGATCATGTACTAAGGTAAGTTTCTATCAATGTTTGATTTTATACATAGAGTTTAATTTTTGTGTTTTTGTAGGAAAATGTTTTGGAAGAAGTATATATAGTTAGGATGTAGAAACTATATTACTTTTTCTAAGTAAATAAACATTTTCTCTTGTAGCTTTCATTATGGTTGAAATAAAATACGGTTTCCTTTTTCTCCAATAATTTACGCTATCTTTTAGTTAGTGTGAAAAAATAGTGTGTTTACTCGATGAATTACAGGAGGATGTGTCTTCTTTTTTCTTGTCTGTTCTTCAGTTTTGTGACTAGAAACAATGAATGCTCATGTTTTCTTTTTATTAAATATTCAATATTCCTTCTTGCACTTTGATTTCTTTTATCTTCATCATAATGGTTGTCCAAACACTAAAGAAGGACCAATCCATGTGCCTACTTGTAATTAGTTGGTTTTTATTAGTTTATAGTTAATGTTGTTGATAAGTAAACTTTGTTTATTTTCTTTCTGATTTAGTGAAGATAAACTACAAATAAAGAAATCCATGGTGGTTTGCGAGCAAAATCTAGGAATGTTAAGTTAAATCTAATGTTCTTCAACTGATAATTTAATCCTTTTTATTGTTACTATTGATTTAAATTTGATAAATTTCTACCTCATAATAATTTACTAGCAATGGATAAGACTCAATATTTTCATGGAATTGCTCCTGTAATGCAAGCATTTTTATTTAACTTACAATAAATTCTTTAGTAATGTAGTTTATTGGTTAGAGGGGAGTGGTTGAGAAATGACGAAGATTGCTTCCTAAAAATTTGTATGCAAATTGATTTCAAAATTTTTAAGTATGTAAATTTATTTCAAAATGCTTAAACATTTCACATTCATAATCACGGTCAAAATTAATTTTTTTTTTTTTTTGACTCTTTGACATTCAAACTATTTCACATTATTAACTAAAATAACGAAATTAGTATTTAGTGACCATTTCTTAATACCGTTACAAAGTTTATATAAAAATTATCAAATTCACGTGAACCAATATGTTACCCATGGTAGATCTTCCTCTGGAAGAGACACACAATTCCTGACTGCTTTTATATACACATGTTTTTGGGTAAATACATGCACATATATTCAATGATAGCTAAACAAAAATAGTTCAATTATTACTTGGTGTTATATATATTCATTATATATTCTCTTCTCAACAAATAATACAAAATGAATTGTTCTTTGAATGCCCCTTGCAAGGAAAACTAACTGGAGTCACTGACTGATTGTCCACTTAACTATTAAAGAAGTCAAATGCAATACTGCTGCTGATATTATTATAATAATCAGGCTACATTTACATCTTACTATTTTTTTCTAATACTAGGATGACAAATTGATGATGTATATTGTGTATTTAATTAGTGGTGATTTTGGACATAAAGATGGTGAAATTTGAAGAAAAGAAAAAGTAATGTGTATTTGTAAAATGATATTTGAAAATTGAAGTTGTATTTGAATATCTAGGCAAATTGAAAGTATTTTTGAATCTTTATGAATGATTTGGAGTGAAAATTGTAAAAACAACTTTTGAAGTTTTTTGAATTTTGATTTTTTTTTTTGTGAAATTTAACCACAAATTAAATTTGAAAAACTAGTAACAATTCTATATCTAAAATTCCAAACAGTGTTTTAGAATTGGTAAAAGGTAAAAATCTCCATAGCCAAAATGGACACATTGAGAATCATAAATAGTGCAACGTCAGGGGTGACCTAGTGTAATAGGGTCATCCACGTTCAGTAATTTTGATTTAAATTTTATATATTTATCTAAAAAATTCAGTAAAATAAATACTAATTAGATTTCGAATGCAGTAAGGATTTAGTACCCGGACCCATAACGTTCAAATTATGAATTCAGTGTGGAGCATATCTATAGTATATTGTACAGCAATGAGCATAGGGACGATACTAGCTAGGAGATATAGTCAAAGAATTGGGATTAGAGGAATCAATGGAGTCCAAATTTAATCTGGAAATGGTGTTGAACAACAATGAACAAGTCATTTTTTATTTATAGGTTTCAGATATGTAAATTCGAAAGATTAATTATAATTATTAAATAATTGAAATAATATAAATTACCAAGATAATCAACAACCTATTGTTTGCTTTGAGAGGTATTGTTGATCAAGCCAAACCTTGAAATGTGATACCAGTTGATGATTGGGAAAAAAAGAAGAACCTGAATGGTAACAAGTTAATTATCATTTTTATCAGGTTATTAATTATAATATTTATTATAATAATTTAGTCCTAATTAACTTTTAAGTGACTGAATTATGTAAATTATTTTATATGTTAGTGTGTCGAACTTAAATTCATAAAGAAATTAAATGCAAAAAAATATTAAAATGTTAGTGTGTCATCCGAGCTTTCCCTAGCAAAATATTTAGACAAATTTACATCAGCTAAAATTATTCGAGAATCACGTTATATTAGTTAAAATGTTTTGCAGAACCACGTGATCTTTGTTGCTGGAAGTTTTTCAAAGAAATTTTCTCTAAAAAAAACATATTTTTTATATATCGAGGTAAGGCAAGTGGACTGTAAAAGGATTACAATGCATGAAATTAAACTCTCGTATCGATAAGATAAAAGTTTGAGTTACGCAACTAACTGAGTTACTAAGATCTCCTAAAGTTCAAGTAAATAACAAAGACTTTTTTAACAGTATCGACACGGTAAAAGAAAAAAATTAACTTTGTTTCGAATCTTCTTAATGTTTTAATTTTGGTTTCCTTCAAATATATTTAAAAATAATTTTATTGAGTCACGGATCTAACAAAAATAAATTCTACATCATAAAGGTAAAAAAAAAATAATCTAGATACATTACTTTCTCTAAACTTTACTTATGGAAATATATTGCACATTTTGTTGTTTAATTTTTTTCTAAACTTCACTTATAAAAATATACTGCACATTTGATTGGAAACTAGTACCTAAATCTAACCATTTCTTTACTTCTTTACAGTTTGATGAACTGTAAAAATGAAAAAAAAAAAAGAAAAGAAAAAGAAATGGTGTGAATGTGTAAGTATAGGAAACTCCTATAGGTTGGAAAGGGGAAAAAACAAAAGAATACAAGTATGTATCAATGTGTGCATGTGGTAATAATTATTGCAGACACTGAGTAGTAAAAGGCTTCCCACCAAATATAAAAAATTGTAAATATTTGTGAAGTTTTTCATTTTTTTATTTATTTCGATATGAGATATACATAAGATGTTGTATACAATCCTCCTTAAAGAAATTAGGGAGTCTAAAAACATGTTAGTTCTTATCTCATTGACCTATTCAAATCATTTTCGTTACAGGCACTACATACAGTATAGCCTCTTAGGAACTCATCGTCCTCGATAAGATTTATCTCACCACTCTATTAAGTGAATGCCAGGCTTTGATATTATATTTGTGACGACCCTTAGGGGATAACATGTATTGCCCTCTTCTGCCTAATATGTAGACTTTATAAACTTATTCTTTGAGAACAAGGTAAACTTGTATTATGTTCTGAGACTTTTATCTTGTTTTTTCTATTCCCATATGAATTCACCTATAATAACACATGTACCTTTCCTTCAAATTTTTGTTTTACTGATTACCTAAAAATTCAATAACTATGGGTTCTTCCCTTTAACCCGTCCTCATTGGTTCGCCATCGCCTCCTCTTACGCAACGCTAGCTATTAGATTTAAACTTCGCTCTTTTCGTAGATACTTTCTCATAATAAAAGAAATGAAATTCATGATTCTATTTCAATATTAACCAGATATTTGGTTATAGTTTCCTTTCATGTTCCAAACTTCACAGTCACACTCAATAAAATCATATGTATAAATTAAACACACATGATCGATAAGTACTTCTTATATTACCACATCCAAAATCATTCAAAAGGAGTATTGCTACTGATATAATCCTAAGTATTTTTTTTTTCTTTTTCTAGAAAAGACTTGCAAACATGAAGGTCCCTCTTCACATGAATTCATGTGTCAAGGTTAATTTATTAATCTTAATAAATTATACTTAGCAACTTGGACACAACATTCCAACGCTAAAGTCTTTCCATATTAGTGGGGGACCTATTAGGTTCAATAATTTCAACTATTGTCACCCTTCTCTCTAGTCTATACTAAAATAGTGAATTAATTCATGAACAAAGGGGCCTAACTACTTTAATTATAATTCAACTCTAAGTACTCCATTCAAAATATCATTGATTTCAAGACAGGATAAAGAAAGATAATTGCAATAAGCCAAAGAACAAGAAAAATATTGAGAACAGGAGATGATTATGACTACTTATAAGAAAAACCAAAATTAGGAACAAACAAATTTTATAGCTAAAATAGTGAAATCCATCGATAATCCTATCTAACGATAGATTCCAATGGCGAAAACTCAAAAATCCATGATTTCCCGGTAGAACCCTGTTTCGCCCAAGTAATGAATTATTAAAAAAATATTAGTTATGAACTATTTAAGAATAAATTTTAATTTATTTTATAGTGAAACACATAAAATTATGGATAACAGGCTGATTTGATTGGAGGTGACTTTTACATTTGGCCACCTGCCTTAAGGACCCCTTAGAAGCCAATTTGAATTATAATTACATCACTATGAATGGCACTCCATTAAGCTTGAATGAAATGTAGACCACCAATTATAACACCCTTCAAATACATTAATAATTGTGTGCACCATATTTCATTAATATTAGTGGTGGGGGCATAAACATTTGTACATCTTTCAAGAAAAAACAAGACTTGGCACTTGGCTTAGCTTTTATGTGCTCTTTCAAATCTAATTTGGATTGCACAAATCTAAAAGGACCTTTGTCTTTGTCGTGAAGTATACGTCATCTCTCTGGGTCCAACGGGTTCGAACTTTAATCTAACATAATCTTTTATGCTTTTAGCCCATAAATTTCTTGTTATAAGTTAGTATTTTAAAATGTTGATTTATCTCGTAAAAATATAAGGTAAGATTATATATATTTAAGGGTGTTAATTATGTTGGGTTAATTGAGTAATCCGGCTTAAAAAGTACCAGATCGGCAAAAATCAGGCCAGTCCGAAACAGTAATCAATCCGTCAGGTCCCGTCCAGTAAATTCGGACCGGTCCATCTAATCCTTCCGAGTCTGGTATTAAAAAAAAATAATTTTTTTTTTAAGAAAAACAGAAACTAGTCATTGAGGTAGGGCCATGACCGTTTGGCCCAAAATTGGACCGTTGCCAAGACGGTCAAAAAATGAATTGTTCTTTTTAAGGAATTATTCCAAATTTGTTCGGTAAATATCACTTCAATTTGCACAACAATTCTCTCAATCTATCTCAATATTTTTAATTGTTCTCAATTAATTTCTTAATTTATTATTTATCAATTATTAGCAACAAGTGCTCAAGTGGAAGTTTTCAACTTTCAAGTGTTCATTGATTTATTACTTTGGCGATTTGTTATAATCGTTTCGTTTCGTCTCTTATTTTTAGTTTTTGAGTTTTAAAATTTATTTATTATTTGCACTTATATTATTTTTGTACTTTTAAATTTTACTATTATGATTTTTAAAATGGACAGACTAAGAAAAATGAGTAAAAGTGTTAAAAATTGTGTCCCAAAAGTAGTTCAAGTAACAAAAAAAATATAGATTCCCCTTTCGCTAGAGGTTCCGGCAGTACTAGAAATTATAATGTTGTATGAATTTTTTTTGAAGAATTCACTATTTAAGCAAAATAGGAGGTAATACAGAGGGACGAGTACCTTGAATAGACATTGTACAACTAAACATAAAATAGAATTTACCAAAGTAACTGGTGTTAAGGAAGGCGGACTGAAGCGAGGTAAAATAAATCTACAAATTAATTTAAAATTATAATAAAGCACATGACCGTTTAAAAATAGCCAAAATAATAATTGTAGGTTGTTTGTCTTTCTCTTTTGCTTCTTCTGATACATTTGTTTATATATACAACGAATTTATAATCCAATATTTGTCGGTATTTCTAGAAGTACATGTCGGTCAGATGTTTTTAAATTACACGGACAATATGCATTTTACTTACGTACCTTGTTTCTTAATTTTTCATGTAGAGCTTCTCTAACTTCCGATCTTAGTCGTGTTGTAAATATGAATGATTATTTAACCATTACTTGTCATTGGATAGATATTAATTTTATAATTTGAAAAATGAAATTTTAGCTCTTCTATATGATGAAAATTATAGGCATGATATAAAATATATTTCAGAAACAATTACTAAAATTGTTAATTATTATATCTGAATGGTAAAACTTATGTGTAGCTTTTGACAATACGTCTAATAACACCGTGCTATTGAGACGTTAAAAAAATTACTTTCTCCACCATTTGAAGATATTTTTCATAGTAGGTGTACTTTTATATATATATATATATATATATATATATAATTGTTAAAGATTGTATTCCCTTTTTTTAACATATACTTGAAAAATTAAGATTTGAAGTAAGATTTATTCAAGGTAACAATAGAATGGTTGGGCTTGCAGAATTCAAAGTAAAATGTGCATAATTGAATCTGAAATCTGGATTAATGCCCGAAGAAACAGAAACTAGGTGAATTAAACTTATTTATTTTTAGAAACTTGCTACAAATATAGAAAGCTCATTAGTATGCTTTAAACCAATTTTACTAAGTACCTGAGTATATGTTATAAAATTTGGATTGGACCTAATTAGAGAAGTAGATGCATTTTTTTTAAAAAATATTATAAAGCTACTAACGTATTTTAGTATCAATGTTATCCCATTGTTTGTTCTATTCTATCTTATGTAGCTGAAATATCGCTATTACTTTCTGAATATAAGAATAAACACGGGTTTAAAGATGCTACTAGTGCAATATTTGAAAAAAAAAAAAAAATCTCAATTCCCCTATTTACTTAATTGTTGTTATATTAAATCCTTCTTTAAAACAGGCAACAATGTCCAAATTTTGTACAATGATTTATACAAGTCTTGAAATTTAACATGACAAATAACCTAGTTTGTTTGAGGCTATGGCTAATGCAATCAACACTTTAAATCTTTATATAAACATTACATCACTAAAGTTGATAATGCCACACCAGTCAATCTTACTAACCAATCTAATGAGTCTTCTAATTTTGCAAAGTCGTCATCGTCATCTTTCAAAAGGTCAGCTATGTTATGCCTGATTTTATTACACTAGATTTTATAATTGAATACCGGCTATCTCACAGAGACGAGTCGATAATGAGTTAAGTCTTTATTTGTTGCAGGGCCTCGAGGAAATTAGCATGAAAGTTAACCAGTTGTAATGGTGGCAGGTGAAACAAGTAAGTTTTTCAATTTTATCAGCACTAGCTAGGGATGTGATGAATATTTCAATGTCATTTGCATCGGAGAACGCATTCAGCTAGAGACGACATCAAATTGGAGATTATTTATATTTATTGGGAAGAAATACAATGAATGTTATAGTTTGCCTAAGAGATTGGTTCCAAGAAGAAATAAAGAATCGGTTCCAGATAAAAAAAAAAGAAGAAAAAAAATTGAAGAACTATTGTCAGTGCATCCTTCAGTAGAAGCAAGTCTTAGATATGCATTTGTTGATTTTAACCAGTGCGACCCAGTAGATCATAGTGTTATTTTTGATGAATTAAATAAGATGATTGAAGAAATATATTAAGTATTTAATTATTTTCCCAATATTATCAATAAAATGGCTTATTAAGTCTTTTTTATTCCAATGTCTTTCTTTATTATATAATATATATCTTGTATATATTCTTAATAGGTTTTTAATGTAGTATCCTTAATATATTATTATAATTA
>JBDJHY010000116.1:18035944-18046675 GCA_039654485.1 Withania somnifera | reverse complement strand
CAGTTACAAAACCACTAGGACTACGATCCATATCAGTTGTTATGAAAACTCTACAATTCATTAATTCAAAATATTCATGAATCATTTAACAATGCTGTTCATGAAAATTAAATATATTTCTTTTAACCATACTTCGTGATATACCTTTATAACTAGGACTAAATGTATCACGAATATATTCAATGAAAGCAGGATGTTCACCAAAATTCAAAGCAAACCAAAACAAACAATCATTTTGGTAAAATTTTCACAATCACAATCCCTACAATAGGATCCTTGTGAAAGAGGGCCAGCGGGGTTAGAAAGTTTAATTCATTTTGGACCATATTTGAGCCTCTATGAGATGGTCGAGTACCCCTAGCAGACATAGCAGGATCAAGACTAACTAAATATGTCTGCCACCTCCGTTTATGCATTGATTCTAAATGTCTTATCATCATCCCTTCTAATGAACCCTCACTGCCACCAGGTTTATAAACCCAAGTTTTTTTACAAAGATGATAACTAGTAAGAATTTTTTCGTCATTTATAATACAAAAATTCCAGACAGGTGATCTTTTAGGGCGACTTGTCGGAGCCTTACCCCTTCTTTTTCTTTGAGAAATAGGGGAAGAATTAGCTCGAACATCGGGCTCATATTCATTTGGAGCTTGAATTAGCGCTTTGGTAGCGGGACTAGTAGGTGTTTCATAATCCTCATTTAAGTCTACTTCTACTTCTTCATCTAAATCTTCTTTAAAATTGTGGTACATTCAAAAGCTTCGATATTAATTAGAGGAGTATCAATATTAGTTTCTATGGGTACATTTTATAGAGGGGCCAAATCAGTTTCATCTATATCAGTGTTATATCTAGATATAGAAATTTTAGGTTATGAAGATGAACTAGAACTATCATCCTCTTTAAAAAATTAGAACTACTTTCCTTCTTTCCCGAACTGTTCTTAGAGTAATCCATAATATAATAAATTAAATTAAATTAGCAAATTCAATAAATAAATAATAAATAATAAATACGAAAATAAAATAATAAGATTAGAGAGTGGAACGAATGTACCAAACGTTTGCTAAAAACAGACTTAAATAATTGAAAGTTAATAATTTGATGATGAAAGTTGAATAAGATTGCTCCTCCAAAATCCACCAAATTTAGCTTCTAATCTTCAATTAAAAATATTAACAAAAATAAATAATTGTAAATTGAAGATTTCGGTAATTGATAATTTAGTATTTGAGAATTAAGAGAGTAGAAGATTGAGAAAGAATAGAGAGAAATTGATGAAAAAATGAGTGACAAAATAAAGTATATACAGGAAAAATTTAGGTAAGGGGTTGGGGGAGGGGGAGGGGATAAAAAGGACATTATAGACGTTAATAGTCATTGAAATAACAGCGATAGTTTTAAAAAAAATAATCTCGTCTCATTCGGAAACCCGGTTGAAACCATCTCATTCTGTCCCAGTTTGCACCAGGCCGATACAAGACGGTACCGAAATGACCCAGTCTGATGCCCACCCCGGAAGAAATATATTGCTGAGAAGTTTTTGATCTTCTCAAGGTGTGTGCATATGTTTGTCAAGTGAGGCTCACATTTTTAATCCTTATTTCTGATGTATATATATTTTTATCAATTTGGCTCACGTATTAGTTGTTTGTGCTTGCAGTAATAATAAAGTAGCGGTTGTTAAATGGAATAATAATACATAAAAATGTTATGCAAAGATTAGCTACTTTAACAACATTTTGTCTTCTGATGATCTTCATATAACAATGTATTGCTGATACATATTGTTAATCTATATTCTATCATGTATAAAATATTGCATGAGTTCCTTTTACGTCAAATCAAACACTACCTTAGTTATAAGGGGGGGGGGGTTGCTTTTCGTTATTAGGACAACTAAACGCTGCACTAATTATTTTTTAATGGTCCAACCAAACATTATATTAGTTATGTGAAATCTTATGGAGGGATTATCTTTACTCTTGATCCAACAAATGACCCCTAAATGGAGTAAATTATATGGGAGCATAAGGGCTCTAAAAATGTGTTGGCTTTGGAGTGGACCACTTCTCTTTTGTCCTAAAGAAAAATACTTAACCGCAACCAGCTCAATGTTTAGAGACTGTCCTTTTTTGCAATGATTTCAGACTTGGTTCGACAAGTGATTCGGACGAGCTCAAGAGTCAGAGATTAATGGGTCCGATCGGTTGACCTGGTTGTAAAAATTCCTTCAACTCGGATGATGTCATAATGATGTAATGAATATTTTAATATTATAAATATATCCAACACTAAATTTAAACACATAATTTATCATTGTCTAGCGCACAAGATATCATTCAACACTAATAATATTCAACAACTAAATTAATCTGAAATGAAATGAAATAAAGAAACCAGTTTTTAGTTTAATATGGTTTTAATTGTAATTTTGCCTACTTTGGCCAACATTAATAAAAAGTACTATTTAAAAAAAAAAACTTTTTCTGTCCGATTTTTTCCGGTTGAACTGGGTTTTGACCAGGTTTGATCAAGTCATTTTTTAGGGGGGTTTTTGAAGAAGACTGGACTGGTCTGGTGTCATGTTCCCGATCGGACCGGTCCGGTCCGATTCTAACAACATGGATCAAAAGGACTAGGAAAGATCATTAGCCGATTCGCTCTTAGAAAGTACTTTCATGCAATGGCGGAGCTATTTCAGCGAAGAGTGATTAGGTGTATGTACATCTTTTGTCAGAATATTATCTGGACTAAATTAAATGTTAGTTATATTATGAGTATATTTTTAATTTTAAACACCCTTACAACAATGAAAATATCGGCCACCGCTTTATCTCAAATACTTTTTTATTTACTTTTACAATTACGATGTTCATTTTTTTTTATGACTAAAGCTTATCACTCCTATAATTTTTTGTTTACAACTTTTATTAGCATCAGAATGCAATTTTTTTCTGATCTTATTCATTAAACGAGCCTCAAGAATACTGTAATAAATTTGTATACTTCAAAGTCCATTAATCTCAACATTGATGTATAAAATGGGATTAATTAAGAATCATTACACATATAAACATCTAAAATTAACACAATTTTTCACCAACTAATTTCTACTTTCTCACACCGCGTTAATATACTGATTTCTATCTCACCAAACAAGTTTTTATTTTTATTTTTTTGGGTAACCAAATCCAAATCGATAATTACTTTAATTTATTTTTTATGTTACTGCGTCAGACTTAATATGGAGATTAAATATGTTGTTGGTCAATTTAATCTGATAATGAAAAAACTTATAGAGAACACTAGCTCCTTGTCATTATCCTTTTCTTTGGGGCTTTCTTCTTTAAGGTGCCTTAACCAAGTTGACAAGGTCAATTAGGAGTCGATTCTTACACTTATGTGTAGTTAGGGCATGTTCAATAGGAAAGGAATTTTTTTTTATCAACTTTTTTTTTTTTTTTTTTTTCGGGTGAAGGGAAGCTTTGGAGTCACTGGTAAAGTTGTTGTCATAGATTTCGAGTTATGGAAACAATCTCCGACAGAAATGCAAAGTAAGACTACGTACAATAGACCCTTGTGGTCTAACCCTTCCTCGGACCACGCGCATAGCGGGAGCTTAGTGCGCAAAACTTTCTTTTTTTATTTTTTGTTTTGGATATGCAAAAAAAAAAAATTATTCTTTCTCTCTCTCTCTCTCTAGGACTGTAGGGTGTTAGAAATGGGCCTATAGGGATAAGCCGGTGAAATAAAGATGAGGTGTGTTGGAGGATAAGGAGATCAAAATCAATGTAGAATATCACTTGTAAACGTTGTTTTTCCTGCTATCCATTAATACATATTATATTCTTTTCTTTATTTACAAAAAATAATTTCTTTAGAGAAAAAAATATTTTCCAAACAATTTAGACTGTACCCCATTATCAACTTGAAGGAAAAGGAAAACCTGGAAGAAATTAAACAAAAAGGTGTAACACATATTTATGATTAAGTGTTCGTGAAAAATAATGTTGATAATAACATGTCTTATTGTGCTTCTATTACTTTATATAAAATGATTAATCGGCCAATGACGCGTTTAATTAAGGATTGAAACTATCAAATGTCATTATTTGACAATGTCTTAATAACGAAATTAGTGTTAGCAGACGGCAAATTTAGTCAAAAATGAAAATCCAGTTAAGAGTAATATGATTTAAATATTTAGTGGACAAATCGAAGTTTTAAGAATCAATGAAAGTTACACAAGTGGAGTTTCTAGTGCATCAACCTAGCCATGTTATGTATTTTTATTTTTTTTATTAATATAGTTCAACAAAAAATCCGTCTCATTTTCTTACTTCTTTCGAACTTATGCACTTCAAGAATGATTTTAAACGAGTAGACAGTTCTTTTGAATTGAGTGTGTTGTATGAGGTCTCTAATTAAAATTTCACAAGTTTGAATTTCATACATTGATTTGAGAAGAAAATAGTGAATGGAAAATTAAAATTAGTTAATTAATAGTATTATTTGAATTAGTTTTACATCTCACTACATAAACATTTTATTTTCCAAATTGTAAATGCTTGCACTAAATAAGGAAGCCTCTTTACAAAGAAACTAAGAAAAATTTAGATTGGATTAGGGGGAAGGTCGTGACTCGTGAGTAATATGAAAAGTAATATATGACATAACTTAAAAAAAAGCAGACAATATCATACTATATAAAAATATATTTTTTAAATTATTTTAGCCCAACAATTGTCAAGCATGAAGCCAAACACTATTTATAGGAAGTAATTTCCAGATACCCTTTGCAAATTTTTATGCATAATTGGATATTTGTGCATTTGGGCTCAGTAACCAAGAAAGCCCATTTATCAATAGATAGTGTGGCAGTTTTTATGTAGAAATTTAGGCCCAATATCTACCATTTTTTGGCCCAGGATATTTTGAGTTGACAGACTTCTGATTAAGTGTTAAATTTGGACTTTCCAAGTTTTAACAACATTTTTGCAGTCGGAAAGCCCACATAATTATGTAAAATTGTAATTTTTTTTTTTAAATTTATGAAAGTACAGTTTGTTTTTTCCTCTAAATTTGATATGAAAAAAAATATTTTTCTAAAATTATTTCTGGTAATATAAGCAATTTTTTGACATTGAGTTGCTAGAAAAGTGTTTAATTTTAAATAGGAAAAAATGAGTTCTCTTTCTTTGGAATAGAGTCTTTTTGCTTCGCAAACGGTCTATCTCAACTCTTAACTTCGTATCACCATTTCAACCAAATATACACTAAAGATATTATCAACTAACATTATAATAATAATAATAATTATTATTATTATAATTGTTATTATTATTATTATTTGACCTTAATAAATATTATTTTATTGAAGTTACTCTTCACTCCAACCAAAACAACATAAAATATTTTTCCAATTTTTTTTTTAATTTTAACCATTGTAACACTTTATATGTTTTTTTTTTTTTTTTTGGTTACTGAAAGCAATGGTTTAGTAAAGCTGAATTAGTTGCCTGAAGTAAAAAAAAAAATGTTGATCTAATTGCTATACGTTTTCCCATACCTTTTCATTTTCAGAGTGTCACTATTATGTGGTACAATTCAGCATCGATTTTCAAGCCTGAATATCCCACCTCGTGATGAAAATGAAAGGGAAAACTACCACATTAAATTCAGCAGCGGAGCACTTTCGACGAAGGATAATCAAGTGTGCATTCTTTGTTGGAATATTATATGAAGTATAAAGGTTATGATTAAATAGTATGAGTATATATTTAGTTTTGAACATACTTAACATAACTGAAAAGAAAAACTAAAAACTAGGAGTATAATTTGAAGGTCATATGGAAAGCAAGTAATTCCAAAAGAGCATTTTTTAAAATTTGTTGTTGAACTTTATGTTGAGAATAGCAACACATGGTATGATGAAAGAACACAAGAGACATGACGTTTGGAGGGTCAGAATAATTCAACTGGTGTACTATCTTCAGAAATCGTTGTCATGGCTATTAAGTCACATTTGAATGTGCCCTTTTGCATTCAATTTTATTACTTGGATTCATCATTCATCACTTCTATTGATTAGCTAGCTAGGCCGGCTTTTTTCTTTGACCATCACTTGCTTTTCTTGAGTTGCACCACATCAAGAATTGAGGAATTACTACACTGAATTGTTATTATTATTGTAGTTAGTAGAAGCATTCGATCGGATAAATTAAGAGATCAAGTTATAAAAGATAAGTGTATGAACTATATATATGTTGACAAGATCTTCGATGATTTGACTTGTATGAACTATGATATCAAACACTGTTATGGTTGACACCTTGGCTAAGTATGCCTCTAGTCGTGACATTGCCCTATATTTTGATTGTTTCCAGGATCTGTCAAAAGATATCAGAGGACCCTATCAAGTGTCAACTCTCGAATCTCAAAATCAGATATGATAAAGCTAAATTTTTTGTTAGTTAATTAAAAAGTTTGAGGCTAGGATCTGATTGGTTTATCCCACTCTTTTGTTGTTTGTATTCAGAGGTTTGGTCTAGACTCTAGTCTATATACATACTACATACTAAAGATATATTAGACATATTAACAATATACTACATATATATACTATATATTGAAGATATATTAGAACGAATTATCACGAAAGAAATTATGATTCGGGCATCGAAACGGAAAAAGTGTTATTTGAAGGGGCTAAAAGCATTTTTTCGAAAAAATACGTGAAATCAAAAAAAAAATCGTCTAAAACTGACATCCGAGCGCAAAGTTAAGGCCGTTTGAAGTTTTACCGATTTACAATTACTTTTTCCCTTAACTTGGATATATATTATATTCTAACAATATATTTATAAACTAACTAACGATATATACTAAAAATATATACTGTATACTAACGTTATATACGAAATATGTTATATATACACCATATATACACTATATATACACTATATCTATAAAATATATATACTACATATACTATATATACTACATATATACGACATATACAAGATATATAGTATATATTAAAAAAAAATTAAAAATACCGGGCCGGACCAAAATGGCCAAACCGGGCCGGTCCGCCGGTCCATGGGCTGGTCCGGTCCGGTCATTTTGGGTCGATTTCCTGGGTAAACCCGGCCCAATGGACAGGTTTAAGTCAGCCTCTTGTCTTGTGTTCGGGAGATCCAAAATCTATACACACACATAAAAAGTTCTAAGAAAATTACCTCATATATACAGCATAAATTTTTGCCAAGGTGGTTTCTCAGGTAACTACACTCCCGACCCCCTAGATCCACCCCTGCTTCACAGTTGTTTGTGTAGTGTTCTCTTTTTCTCTTCGATTAGTGCATTTGTCTCTTCAGCAGTATGCATAATTCAAGCATCAATATGTCGTAGAAATAAAACTAATACTTATTCCCATTCTATTTCTTTTTACATGTTGCTGTTTATCCATTCTTTTGATGTAAAAAAAGCTAGGGAAAAAAGGTTAGGCCAATGTAAGTTCAAATACAAACTGATCCAGACGCATGCAAGAATTAAATGAAGCGATAATTGCTTCCCTATGCATTGAATGGCAAGTAGAAGTTAAAGAAACGTGATTCTTTTTTTTTTTTTTTGAATAATCATGGTGTCCAGGCTAGTTTGCGCGCACCTCAACTAATTCTACGGAGTACCTTCCACCTCCCATCAACAACGGCTATCAAATAACTCTTTCCATCAAGGCTAGAATAGAATGGAAGAAAACACCTAGTGTTTTCTCTCTACTCGTAATTGAACCTGAGACCTCATGGTGCTCAACCACTAGCCGCACCCTTGGGTGCAAAAGAAACGTGCCCCTACGAGAAATGGGAAATAGGATGGCAAATTATGAAATCTGAAGTCTCTAGCCCTGCTACAGAGAAAAGAGTTCAGATATCTGTTCCTTTCATCTTTTGTTTTTTTTTTTTCTTGTGGATAAATGAATCCGCAAGCAGAGCCGACTGAATCTCTCTTTTGTTACTTTTTGCACCATTAATGAATCCCACTTCTTCAACAAAAAAAGGTGGGGGTGGGGGTGGGGGGGGAGGTTTTAAAGAAGAGCTTGAAAAGAGCGGCATGGACAAAGAGCTTAAGGGTCCAGTAATTGTTCCAGTGACAATAGCGGGCAATAATTTTTTATGTTATGAAGTAGGATACATGAAATTCTTCCAATTGGTTCAAAGTCTTACCACCGAATTTCCAATCAGTAACTTTCCCTCAGTTCTACTTGTGAGTTTGAAGCAATGCTTAAAATAATTCTCCTAGTTCAACTTACGAATTTGAAGCAGTGCTTAAAAAATCTTTAAGATATATGGATAGTCAAGGAAAACAAAGTTCACCCTATCAATAGCATGATTACATCAGTCGAGTTTTCGTCAAAGTAGGCATCTGCAAATTTGTCCCCATACTTTAAAAAAACTCAACAATGAAGTTTATCAAGCAGATATTAAGTAATAGCCTCCACCACCACGCTGCCCCCACCTCTTGACAGCATATTGAGATACCCACCCTACTATGTCCATAAAAGATAGAGAGTGGTAACCATCACCTTTCTTTAAAGAAACCATGGACAATAAAGTTTTATCTTTCAGATCAGTTCTCTGTTAGTGTTTTGGATTGAGGTAGTTGGCATTGTCATCACAGCAATTCTTTACTAATTCCCAGTGCACTTCGAGCCCAGTATTCCGTCTCTCTACACCACAAGAATAAAATTGTGCCTCAACTTGAAGTCCTCCATCAGAATCTTCACTGTCAATGCTCCTTCAGTAAAGCCAGTTTATACCTATTTATCAAACAATTGACTATAACTTGCATCTTGTTTTCCCTTGCTTAAATGGATATGTGATTGCAGTCCAAGGTTCACGTTATGGGGTGAAATGCACAAGTACCCGATTTTGGGACCAATGTTTAAGCCGTGGCCAAAGTTTTCTGTTTCTTCTTCTTTTCTTTTTTTTTTTTTTTTTTTTTTTTTTTTTTTTTTTTTTTTTTTGTAAATTTTCACACTACAGAACAACTTCAGTATGGGTTGAAGTTGCAAAATTTGAGCAAACTTCAGACAATTTTTGCCAGAAATTCAAGAAAATACATGGCAGAACTTCATACATTATGAAGACATATACATGTGGCAAGCCAGGCCAAACTTAGGACATTTCTAGATGAATTTCAAGCAAATATATGGAAACTTCAAGCATTTCTGCATGAAGTTCAGACATAAATATGGAAGAACTTCATCATTTTTGCATAAAGTTCAGACATGAATATCGCAGAACTTTAGCCATTTTTACATGAACTTCATGCATATATGGTTGTACTTGGCCATTTTTGCATGAAGCTGAGGCATATACATGGAAATACTTCAAGTATTTTTGTAGGAAGTTCAAGCATATATGGCTGAACTTCAAGCCTATAATGCTAAACTTAAGACATTTAAGCATGAAGTTCAGGTGAACAAACCAATGCCCTAAAAGTGTACTTGTTCTTCGAATTTTTAACATTTTAACACCAAAATCCCAAATGAGCGCAAACTTGAAACATAAGTTCCAAATATCATAAAAACTAACCCCAATTGGCCAAACAGCAGAAAATCTAACCCATTTTGCAACAATAGTGATTTGCCAATACTTTCATCAAGCTTCTCAATAACAAGCACTTGATGTAAACTCCCTGTTCATATTCGAAATTCAAGACCCACTTCTCTTCAAAGCATTATACTACACAATGGCAATAAAATTGAAAAATGCTATTGCACAGCTACTAAGAAGAAGGAAAAGAGGAAAAAAGTGGAGAAAAAGCAGTTTTGTCGAAAGTTACATATACTTGGTACCAGTTAAACTTTTTGGGAAAAAAAGGGTGCAGTTGGGGTGATCAAATAAGGTGCCCGTGAAACTTTCACATGTTATGCTGCCTCTAAACTCCTTGCCACTATTCTACATGTGACCTTTTCTTTAATAGTTCTCTGATTTATTTGACCGAGAGTTATTCAAAATGAACAATTTTATCTTCCAAACAAACATTTGGCAGTTTCCAACTCTAAATTTGCAACTAGAATAATAAATTTAGTTTGTCAACTCTCGAGTATGAAATAAGCCACTTCGAAAGAAAAAAGGAAGTATACTAAGTAACTTCTTTTAAAACTGCTCCTCTCCCATCCCCTAACCCCAACCATCAGTGTCTACCCTAATTTCGTTATTGTGGAATAAGAAGCATCTGTATCTTAATGCACATATTTAATTTATTCGGAGCTATTAGAGTAATTGTCTTGGCTTTTCTACTCTTCTTTCCCGCTGATAGGAATCAGATCACAGAAAATGTCCGGCACTACAATAGCCAGTTCTAATAAAACTGCACGTGTAACATGACATTTCTAAGAACCTACCCTCCTTAACCTTAACTATCAGGGGTAAAAAAAGGTAAAAAATTTCCTGTCACTGAATTATTGGGTGAAGGCAAAAGTTGCAAGTAGAGCAGCTATTAGTGAAGGCCAATGTTGCAAGTAGAGAAGCTATTAAGTGGTAACCAAATGCACAAACAATGTGAATCCAACATCAAAAATAAACATATACCTTTTTATTGAATAAAACAAACATAGGCTTGTTTATGTCAAATCAAGATAGCAGCAATCAGATGACAAATTTACAAATCTGTATCCAACAACCAACAGTTCATTCTAAGGAAAAGAATGTCATCAAACAT
>JBDJHY010000116.1:18017030-18031875 GCA_039654485.1 Withania somnifera | reverse complement strand
ATCGATCCAACCTTACTTCAAGCTGAAGAACACTTATGAACAATAGTGTTCAAGCTTGAAACCTACACAATCCTCTACTAAATATCTCCAAATTTGAGTCCCAATCCCTTTGAGATGTAAGGAACAAGAATTTTTACTTCTCAAACAACAATGACTAACAAATATCTTTAGATCTGAGTTCAAAAATTAGATTCAAAAGTGACTTCAACCAAAGAAAGCAAATTTCAATTCTAACATCAAATCTTTTCTGAATTTGATGAAAACTGAGGTAGACAATCCTTGGAACTCAACTTAATGATTGAACCACTTCGTCTTCCAAATCAATCCGAAATCTTAACAAATTCGGAATTCCTCCAAACTCAAACTTGGTAACAATGGTAACACCCCTAAATTAACTCAGATTTTATTCAAACTTGATATACGTGACCTAAATTACTAAGAGAACGATTCCTAGTAATAAAAATCAACAAATAACAAAAATTCGAGTGACTACGATTTTCAAACTTTTTTTTTGAATTTTTTGGAGTTTCTGAATTTTTTTGTAGATTTTGATTTACAACCTAGGATTGTAATTTGATGGAACAAATTACGCGCCTAGACTCTGATACCAAATAATACGACCCGCGATATGATTCATAAATACGGAACTGAAAGAAGGAGATGAAGAGCGAAAAAGGAAAAGGATATGTGAAATTCAATTCGAAAACTTACCGTAGTTGAATTTCAAATCGACAAATACAAACTCCAATTGATGCACCCACAAATGGAAGTTTGAATTAATCGATTCAAGCTAAAATTGCTCTCGAGCAATTAAGGATTCACCCACCTTAAGCACTCGAATTTATGAACGTGAACTAGCGTAATCTCTATTGATGAAATTGGAAAGTTGTAAGCAAACTATTACAATTAACTAGAGAGGAAAATCTGAAAAATAATAGCTCAATTCAACCAAAACTAAGTAAAATTTGAAAGAAGCCTCTATTTATATAGGCACAAGTTTTTCTTATTACACTTAGACTAAAAAATGACCTAAAGTGACAAATAGGTCCTCATACTTTTAGGGCTAGCAAATTAAGTCCCCAAATTCTTCTTCAACCTTCCACACACTATAGATCAAGCCGTGTGGCTCTTCAATGGCCTCCAACACATCTTTGTGCTTGAACACTGCTTGGAATCGTTGGAGGTCCCTAGCTTGGCTCCTTGTGAATGGCCTTGATGGTGTGATAGTTTCCCGGACGTTATCAATAGCTTTTCCCATACCTTTTCATTTTCATAGTGTCGCTATAATTCAGCATCGATTTTCGAGCCTGAATATCCCTCCCAACTTGTGATGATAAATGAAAGGCAAAACTACCACATTATATATTTGTTACAAGAAAAGGTATAATTGTTCTTTTTGTCGTATAAGCAAATGTAATAATTAGTAAATAGTTTGTATTAACTTTTGTTTTTCTCTCTAGCTCAAATATTGTTGGATGAAGAATGCTTAAAAATCAACTCTTGAATTACCTAAATAGCAAGCTCTTACATTTGAGTAGTCTTGTTAAGTATTTGTCCATTTCTCTGTCTCAAAATTATGCATACATATATAATGCGTACTCTCTTTGGGTGTCTTAAGTACGAGGGACGAAAATGTTTTCACGGATAATGCTTTTCTGAAAATAAATAGTTTTTTATTTACTTTTTTGTCTAGATCCAAAAAAACAAATCTATATATAATCTAAGAAAATACTAGATATATGTCAGAGTGGTGACGATCAAAAGAGAATGTGACTTACATATAATAATTGTTTTCTTTGCTTTGAAAGAATCATTTTGATTTTTGAGTAACTTATTTATCTATAACTAAAACTTTTGACCAGTCATGGATATATGAATTTCCTCCGTATCAAATTAACTAAGTTGAAAGCTAAAACAAATAAATTTCACTTTATAGCTATAATTCATGAAGGCTCGCTCAGAACAGGTACCAAGCTTTTATAAACACATCCTTTGTCTCTCTTGATCTTCCTTTTTTTCCCCCCTTTTGAGTTGAGTTGTTAACAATAAAAATAAAAATAAAATCTCACATACAATACCAAAAGGAAAATAAAACTAAATACTAGGAGTATAATTTGAAGGCTGCAAGTAATTCCAGAAGACCATTTTTAAAAATTGTTGTTGGACTTTATGTTGAGAATAGCAACATATGGTATGATGAAAGAACACAAGAGACGTGACGTTTAGAGGGTCAGAATAATTGAACTGGTGTAGTGTCTTCAGAGATCGTTGTCATGGCTATTAAGTCACATATTGAATGTGCCCTTTTGCATTCAATTTACTTGGACTCATCATTCATCACTTCTATTGATTAGCTAGGCCTTCTTTTTCTTTGACCATCACTTAGCTTTTCTTGAGTTGAAACACACACGTTTTTAGTCACGAAAATAAAAGAAATTGAAGTTTGAGTTGAAGTTGAAATCGAAATTGAAGTTGGAGTTACGTTTCGCCGTATTTTTTGAAAACAAGCTATACTTGTTGGAAGATAAGTTAAATACGTTGGAGTTGGAGTTGAAAAAAATAAAAAACAAGTAAAACCTATTGTTACTTTTTCAAATACAACTTTAGAAAATTCGTCAAACACCATTTTTGAAATAAAGTAAGAAGAAAATTTCAGGAAAAAATAAAAATTCTTATGGCCAAACTGGGCCTTTAGAATCTTTGAATCCGATTAGTGGAATTCACTGAAATATTATAAGTGAGTAAGCTTGTTAGCACTTCAAGCTTGACCGAGATTGAACTGCGCCAACCAATGGCCAAATGAAAAAATGAAATTTAACTAAAAAATATAAGAAATAGTTAAATTAGAAATATCAAAATAAAGAAACTAAGAAATTAAATATAATAGGAGCTTAAACTCAAAGTCTACTCATCAGATATCAAACCCCTACAAAATCCCAAAAAGTATTAGTTCTAAAATTGAGTTATTTCATAATATATTACTAATTAACATTGCATTTGAGTTGTAGACGTACATGAAAATAAAAATGTTATGAAAACACTATCATAACGTAATTCATTCTTCTTGATGAAGATGATCATATATTGGCGTTAGCATAATTTACAAGTATCATGGATATGTTTTGAAGAGTTTGTTTTGACTTTTAATGATGTAACGTTGTCCTCTATTTCTTTTTTCCTTTTTGCTTTTTATTGTAATCTGTTAGGTATTTTATGGATTATTTGATTCATGGACTTGAGATTTCACTAAAAAAAAAAAAAAAAGATTTTTAGCGGGAATGAGTATGTAATTTAACAAAAGGAGGTTAAAGTTTTTATCGATATTAGTTAATTATCATTGTATTTATTGTCGCTATAAATTTTTGTTGGCATTTCCCAAAGAGTACTGAAGTGTAATTGTATTCTTTTAAAATTTGTGTTTGACTCTCACTCTATATTTTATTTTTTAGAATGTACATATATCAAGAAATTAATCAAACAATACCAATAATTTGAATTTAGAAAGAAAATGTTCCATACTGCGTTTTAATCAAAAGAGGAGGAAAAAAAAAACAGTACATTTGAAGACCTTCTTTGTGTGTTATTATGTTTGTCCTTTTTGTGTGACTAATGTCTATTCTTTCTCCAATACATTAAAAATTAATTTAACTTTAGCATCATGTTAGTAACAACTTCCCATCTTTAATTAACTTTCTTTCGATCCATAAATCTTTTTACTTTCCCATTGCTTGGCCTATATATAGTATCATTTGCTATTTTGGTTAGAAATTTATATTTTTATATGGTTGTTCTTTGCAATTCCAAATTTTGATGCTATTGTTTAGAGGCTCTATTTAGGCCAAAATTGATCATTTTTCTTAGTCAATTGATACTAACTACTTTAGAGCTAGCATTAGGCATATAATTAGTTTTTATCAACCATTTTACTGAGAGATGTGAATTCGAATTCCACCTTTATATTTTGACTTGTTTTGATGGTAACTTGTCATTGAATAAGAAGTGGTACTTTGGTTGGTCCTATACATAAAAAGATGGTGAGAGAGAGATGGGAAGGGAAGTAGTACAAGGGAAGGAGGACAGTGATAACGAGCGAGGTTAAGGAGTTAAAAGGGGCATGTCTGAAATGAGCAAAGAATTCAAGTGCCCATTTATACTAAGTAAGGAAACTTACTTCCTTGTAATGGTACTGACCAAAACAGATACCTTACCTTTTTTAGGAAATGTCATCATGCCCCTTTGACACCCAGACCTTGTGGGGAACATGCAAACTATCAGATTTTGGGAATAAGTGTCTAATGACCCCAACTCTAAATCATTCACAATATGCCCCCACCAACACTATACAAAAATGTGTGGAATGAAAGAAAAAAGAGAAGGTACTTTACAAATCAAATATTGTAGGTTCTTATATGTGAGAGATTGTTATATATCATCCGAACATATGATAAAGCGTTTTTTATTATATATTTTTACTCAACAAAAATAACATATCTAGTGTTATTCTATGCAAGTGAAGTCTGGTAAATGGTGTGTATATATAGACCTTAACTATTCCTTTGTGCAGATAAAAACGATGTTTCCTATATAAATTTTCGACTCAAAATTTTAAAAAACTTTTGTGCTTGTATATTCTCAAGGATATATCCATTATGTTGATAAGTAAGTTAATCAATTCAAATATATATGTCACTCTCTTCAATTATTACATTAGTCTCAACAAGCCGCAATATTCAGATTTGTTTTCATTATAGTATTATGTCTATGTGGTTAATTTATACGCACAATGGACTCTTGAGAATACGCGCAGAAACATTTCAATTGTTTTAGCGAGAAGTGTGTAACAAGAACACTTAAGTGAAATATGGAGTAGTGGCCAATTTAAAAGAGCATTGATGTTTTCAATCTTATATAGATTGAAAGAAATAAATACTTTTAATTTGTGATCTCAACTATAAAATAAATTTTGTACGGTTATACGACATATATTTTAGATTATCAATGAATGTTTATCAATAAATTTATCTATATACTTACGTAAAACCTAATATAATCATGTAGAATTTTTTACACCAAAGTTTAACTCTGGGTAAGAAAGGTAAAAAGTGACAAAGAGACAGTAATGCATGACTTATACTAGCTCCTATTCTAGTACTTCATCAGATAGAATTGCCATTCTTGAATTATTACTTATTCACAATGGTTAAGGAAATATGAAAAGTACAACACTATAATTCAGTTGGTCCTTATATAAGCTACATGAATTTTTGTAAAGGGCAGAGACATATATATAACATTAATGGTTGGGAAGTGACTTTTAAATTTAATTTATGAACATTGTATAAAAATATGACATACATGACCTGCTCCTATACTTGGGTTTACTACAGTCTCCAATATGATAGAAAGTTGCAATAAGACTTTTAGAGGCAAGAACTTGTTAGTACCTTTTTCTGTGTTTATTGTCTTTATTTTTCAGTCAACTATACTCATTGCCTAGACCAAGTATTTAGTTCAGTAGATATGATAAGTGTTGGTATAAATGCATAACACTAAATTTAAAAGATTAAAAGTACAATAACAACTTTTAATTAGTCACTTCTGTGATATTAAGTTTGAAGTTCATGATTTGCTTTTATTAAGTTTGAAGTTCATGATTTGCTTATGAAATACTCCCTCAGATTCGTTTAATTTGACCCTCGTTGATTTGACATTTTTATTAAAAAATATAAATTAGGAGTTTAGTTTATTAAACTAACCTTACAAATTATTCTTTGAAAATATAAATTTGAGTATTGTATATTTTGTGTAGTCATTTAATGAAAGAGAAGGTATTGAAAGATTGTGATATATTTCTCTTATTTTTTTATAAATTAGATAATTAAATTAAAATATTTATTTATAATAAAAGGACCAAATAAAATGAAATAGAGGAAATACCTGTCATGAATTCTATAAATAGTTGTCTCAAATTATTCATCAATTTATACGCTCAACGCAAAATCAATTATATTTTTATTTTATTTTATAATTCTTAGTAGTACTTAATGGTTCTTGAAGACTACATACTAACACCTCAATAAAGAAAATATTTAATAAAAAATTATATTTGAAGATATAAATAAAACTAAAATAGTAAAATAAAAACTCTCTTAATTAGTATTTTTCTTAAGAATCATGATAAAAGAATGAAAGATATTTTGAGATAAAAGAAATGTAAGTCTATAGCCGGTCATAATCAAAGTTATGAGCAAAATTCTAGGTCATAAAAATTCGACATAAGAATGGGATAGGAAGACCTGAGTAGCAATTTAAAGCAGCAATAATTATCATCTATGCTTCAACAAGCTAATAAATTTAGAATTCTTCGGCTCTTAATCAAAGATTTTGAATTTAAATTTTTTAAAATAATAAAAATTTATATTAAAAGTGTCTTAAAAAATGAATTCTGTATTGAACGAATTTCAATTTAATTGACGAATTGGTTAAGAGTTTAATTTTTTAACAATCAGGACAACTTTATCACTTGTAATACATTGATACTTGTTTCATTCTAAAAATTATAAATCTCCCATTTTAAAAAGGCTTTCCTATAAATATAATATGAATAATTAACCAGATATAGTTTTAATCAATTCTCTATACTAATATATATGTATATATAAAATTCTTTGGTTATTAATGGTTCAATCACGAAGGCTTTAGTACTGAACATCAAAGTTGCACTTGGGTGTCCATTCACTTTCCAGATAAATGCAACATTTTTCCATGTGTGTCTATGAATTTTACATGTTTGCAAGGCCATAAAAATGAAAATGATGTCCTTTCTCAAAGTTTGTACTTAAGTACATTACTTTATGTAAAAAAATAAAATGCATTTATTTAATTTACTTGTTTCCTCTAATTTTTATTTACATTTATTTCGAAATAGGAATTAAAGTAAAGTGTCGCGGGCTAAAATGTCGTGAAATATTGATCTCATAATATTTGTTAGCTCTGATATCATAATGTTGGACTATGTAACCATTTTATTTAAATTTGAAGCTATTAAAGTAAACATGTTTTTATTTATTTAATTATAATTGCAACAATATAAATATAGTCAATTTATCTATCCGCGTGTCTAAGCAAACTTAAGGACCTGAATCATCTGGAATATAAAACATCTATCATTCACTTAGGATTTAAGAAAAGACTGCACCCAAGAAGATCTGTGCGAGGTAGCCATGGGACGCAATTTAAATTTTATATGTTAAATTTTTAAGATTCTTGATATTAAATCTATTATGTATTCTTAAATTTATGGGCACATGTCTACTCTTTATTGTTATTTAAATGAATTTTTACCTACAAATTTAGACGCTATACTGAAAGTTCTGAATGAGCTACATCCTCTCTTCCTTTCCCCTCCCCCCGAGTAGTCTATTCTAACACAAACATAAATAATTTAAATTTTATATGTTAAACCTTTAAGGTTCTTGATAATAAACCTACTATATATTTTTAAATTTATGGGTACATATCTACTCTTTATTGTCATTTAAATGAATTTTTACCTACAAATTTAAACGCTATACTGAAAGTTCTGAATGAGCTGCGTCCTCTCCTCCTTTCCCCTCCCAGGTAGCCCATTTTAACCCAAACATAAGTAATTTAATTTTATAGCTCGAATTAATGATCTATAACTCTCAAAAATAACTTTATCGTTGCTTTTGTAAGCTCCTTTCATGTTGATTTGTAGACTTACTATGTATAAATTATGCATATCTTAACTATGACTTTCTAATACTTAATTTCTGGTAATGAAAGAAATTGCATCTTTCTAACAGTTATTAGATCATAGATGCAGACTTTTCTTCTTTTATTCTACTTTACTCAGTACAATTGGGGTGTGTGTGGGGTGGGGGGGAGTTAGGTAGACCCCTACCATGTAGATTAATATTAACCAGGGACAAAATACATCTCTTTTTTTTTTTTTTTTTGGAGAGTCTAGGCATTCATATTCCTCAAATTGTTCTTCTTTAATTTGTTTGACAATTTTATAGTATTTACACAGAATTTTCTCACTAACAATTTAATAACCCCATAAATTAGATTATCACATAAAATCATGACACAAAATAAGAAGCAATAAGCATCACCTCTCATTCAACCAATTATCTCAAAACTACAAGAAATTGGGGGTTTGGTCATTTATTCACATGATCACTCAACTAAGAGTTATTATCTCAGAAAACCACTCTTTTTGTTGAGCGACTATCACATTTTGAGATAATAGTAACTATTAGTTAAGTGCCCATATGATAAATCAATTCAAGAAATTGGGGGAAAAAATGCAGCTAAAGTACTATAGGTTAAGCAAAAGTGATAAAGTGAAGAACAATAATAATTTATAACTGACAGTAATTTTACAAGACTTACTATTGTAACATACCTACATAACATGGAAATATGGAATTAAGAGATAATAGTAAGAATTATAGAAAGTGATTAAACTTTAAAAAACAAACGACAATATTATCTGGATGGTTTTCATAGCAATCACATCTTTGCATCTTCAATTTTAACTTCAATATAATGGTGCACTTTTTTTTAGACTTTCTTTTATTCCCCTCAATCCCTCTTTTTTTTCTTGAACTAGAACTCAAGCACAACATACCCTAAAGCCTTGGGAATTTGTTCTAAATGTAACCAAGTCGTAGCTCCAAATCCAAATCATCCTTTTCTTCACTACTCAAACCAATTCCCAAATCCAATCTCAAAAACTCTGACCTTTTTACCACTTCACTACATTCTTTTCCATTTTTCTCAAATTTTGCACTAGTCATTTTTGTCAAATCTCCACTTTTGATCTCATTAGGGACACCAGCGGTAGAAGAAGAAAATGAAGTAGGAGATAGTAATGGTGGTAGTGTTGAAACAAAAGGAGGGAAGAATTTTTTTGAAGGAGAAGAAGATGGTGAAACAAAACTAGGGTTAGGGTTAGGGTTAGGGTTTGTTTCAAGATTTAGAAGAGAATAGTTATCTGTTGTTGGTGTTGATGATGATTGAAGTCTAAGTCTAGCTCTATCTCTTCTATGAACATTCATGTGACCACCAAGTGCTTGAGCTGATTTGAATTCCCTTTTGCAAAAGCTACATGTGTAGGATCTTGGTGGCCATAAAAAAACTCCTACTAAATCTCCTTGATCTCCATCCCATGAATATTCTTTATAATTCTTGTCATTGTTGTTGTTCAACTCCTTCAGGGATTGGTTTTTGAAGTACTTACTACTACTTTTCTCCATGGCCTATTAAGACAACTAGGAAATTAATTCTTTTTGTTTGGAGTGTAGGGGGAAGATATATAGCGTTAAATGGGAGAGTTACTAGTAGAGCATAGGTGGTGATGATATTTAGAGCTTACATTTGGGACATTGTGTTTGTGTTTGTGTTTGTGTTTGTGAGAGACCAAAAGGCAGTGGGGTTTGTGGGGTGGGGGTTGAAGGGGGTAGAGAGTGCAGAATTGAAGGGAGCATGAAGTATGAACCACAGAATTCTAAGCCAGCAGAAGAAAATTCCCATTGGTGAGTAATAGCATTATTTAGGACATAGAGTTTAATTTCTATGTATTGACGGTGCAAAAAATATTTGTACAAGAATCGTGCAAAGCAATGATTCTTATATATAATGTCCGAATTGACTTATAAGTTATTTGCGAGATTATGAGTCTGTCTTAATTTGTTTGACACTTTTTTTTTCGTCAGTTATTAATGAATGACACATTTCTAAATTTTATAAATATTTAATTTAAATTTTTTTATTTTATCTTAATAATAAAATAATTAATAATCATACAAATATCTATAACTTATTTTAGTTAAACCATAATTTTTTTTAAAAAATATTAAATATATATATTTTTTTGCCTAATCAAACATTTTTAACATAAACTGAGATGAAGGGTAATGGAAAATGGTATAATTGGTTGGTCGGCCAGCCTATTATTGAAAGGGATCTAGTGGGGAAACTTACCCTTAAACTATTCAAAATAGGTCAAATTTAGTAATTTCTTTATATATTTTGTTCAAAAATACCTTCGTTGTTATGTTGTTTTTTCTTCAAAATGCCCTCCAACAGTCGGACGCTCCAATTAGCGAAGAGCTCGAAAATATTCTTACCACTATGAATTGTTCCAAAACAATGGCAAATGTGTCAATTTTACTTTTGAATTATTAAATTAAAAAATGGATCAATTTTATCCTTGAACAACACTTAAATTAATTGGATTTGGGTAATTATAAATAAGTTTGTGTAATCAATAATATTAGTGACATACTATCCGATAAAAAGGCCAAATAATTTCCTATCATGTGGTCAAAATTTATTATAATGTGATAAAATTTTACCCCATGTGGTCAAAATATAACTTAATTCTTGAGAGGAAAAATATCCTATCTGGCTCTATCCTGCCAGTTTTAGCCTCTTGCTTATTCTAGGAAATAGAATCAGAGGATGTTCCTCTGATTTACAATAAATACAGTTTAAACATTATGTCATCTTTCATTTACATTTCCAACGCTTAATTTGACAATTCAAAACAATAATTTTGGATACTTTTATGGATTTTAGCTAGAAAAATTCCAAGTGTGGTTATGAATTAAAGTCTTAATATGTATTGGGACATGATGAAATTTGAATTTGGAGCTTATTTTTAATAAAAATATTTCCTTCTCAGCAGTTCACATTTCAAAACATCTAATTAATAATAAAGAAATTTAAATTATCCTTGCACTAACTTATGTTAGTCATACTTTCAACTTAATTAGTCATACTTTCAACTTAATTATTTTGAAAATGGGACTTTCAATATTTTAACGTCCATCTATTATATATTAAAGTGTTTTTTTTTTATAACGCAAAGTCAAAGCACTTTGTTCGATTTGAAAACCTAAGAGTTGATGCATTTCAATATATGTCATCGTCAATTTTTTTCTCATTCTAATTTCCTTTTCGTAATCATTATTTATGACAGTTGGATTTTCTTTTTATATATATATTAAAAAAATTGGTTAGTAGCACGAGTAGATTTCATATATTCCTTGTATTCTTAAAGTAGAAATCATAAAAGACTGATTTTAATCTAAAAATGATAGTATATGTTTAACAACTGATAGAGAAGGACAATATCTAAAGTAAAAGGCTGTTATTTGTTTAAAGGGGCATGAAATAAACCTTGGTTCTAGAACATAAAAGCTAGTCATCAATATTTCATCTTAATAATGAGTATGTAGTACTCCCTATATTCTAATTCAAAATATCTAATAGACTTTTCTTCTCTCTTCCAAAATATATAATTATCCTTTTCATATTAGGTGATATTATTTGATACAAATAATTTAAAAATATTTTTTAAAAATAATTATAGTAATTTAAAACAAGCTACAAATATCAATGTTGCTATAAATTATATCATCAATATAAAAATAAGAAATTTAAAGTTCCTTTTTACTAATTATAAAAACTTTTATCCTTTTTGAGGTTAGATTAAAAATGAGAAATATCACATAAGTTGTGACAGTGAAGTACTTTTTTATAATTTAATTTTAAAATTTTGATTTTATTCGTAATAAGTTATAATGACATACAAATAATTATGATTTATTTTAAATCATAAATTAATGTCTATTATTGTTTTTCTTTTTAAGTTTATGTCCAATTAAATTGTAATTAAATAAATTGAGAGCAATTGTTCATAGCTAGTAGAAAGTGACATCTCTATAATAGTTACTTTCGACATTTCACTGAACGACCATATTTTTTTAAGGGATGAATCGTTCAAATTATGTTACCAAAAAATCTTTAGTATAATGACATTTCATTCAGAAAATACCAAAATATTATAAGGTTTGACTATGACTCTAAGTTGGAACTCCATGCATGTAATGATGAATAATAAGTAATTAGTTCGTCACGTCTACCTTTGTATGTACAACTAAATAGGTATAGCTTATGTTAACATGCGCCCAATAATTTTATTATTATTTATTAAATTTTTAAATATATTATATTATGTTAAAATATAAAGTAAAGAACATATTTTATAGTAAATAAAATGTATCTTAGGTACTTTCTACATCAACTATTAAAAAAAATATTTATATTTGAAGCGAGTAGTAAGAATTGACGGCTAGTGTGTTTGATTTCATACTTAAGATCTAGCATTTAGTTATTTTTTTATTATAGCAGAATGTTATAAAACTATTAGAATTAGAAGATGATCTAATTGTAAAATTGAAATGAATTATATAACAGTTGTGAGCTAGTATAGTATGTTTAAAATCAATATTCTTAATTTATTGTTTATAAATAAAAATTTGAAGGAAAAGTGCTAATGCATATTATAATAATATATGTTATTGCTTACAAATATTATATTGATGAAAAGTGTAAATTATCAAGGATAAAATAGATATTATATATGAGAGAAATATATTATTATAAAATGAGGTAAAATTATATTTTTCAAAGCATGAGTGATAGTAAATATTTTTAATATTATAGTTAAGTTTACATAAATAAAATAAAAATTATTTTTATAATAATTATTTTAAAAGAGGAACAAAATGAGTATGCAAACCTTTTATGGCTCTTGAAAAAGATTTTTAAAATTTCTTTTTTACCATTAATTATATAATAAAATATAATTTAACCCTTAAATGAAGTTAAAAAAAATCTTTCTGAAATGAAAGGAAGATATAGTTTACTAAAATATTCATCATACATAATTATTATTTTACTTTTAAATAATAAATATATTTACAAGATTGTCTTTAATTGTCCTTGATTCATCTTTTCATGTAACAATAATAAAAGGAAATGAAATATAATGTAAGTGAATTTTACGTCCAAAGATTTGGTTTCCATTTACAACAAAGAAAAAGGACTTGTTTATCAGATTCACTCAAACTATACAAAAGATCGTACCATGTTTAGCTCTAGATTTATGGAATGACTGGTGGCCAATTGGAGTCCACCACAACCCCTACATATAAATTAGCCGAAATTGCAGAGACCGCTTTTGTTTTTGCTGTCTCTTGTGGACTCTGGTTAGTATTCAAGGATTTTGTATGAATACTTACTATGTTTATGTGTGACAAAAAAGATAGGTCAAGAAAGTATATCGATTCCAACCTTAAATACGAAAAATTAGGAATATGTATCCATCGATCAATTAATTTATTAATATGATTAAAATATACATAATATATACAATATTAATATAAAAAATGGGATGAAAAATATATTTATTTATAGGCAATTAAGAACAAGCATAAACTAATCAGGTGATAATATTTTTTCGGCTATTTATTCTTCAGTTGTTAGAGAATTGAACACTCAATGCGGCAATGCTGGATGCATTCTGACAATGTTGCATTGTCTGATGCATTGCCTATGTATCGACTTTTTGTATGTTGTAATTATCTTCATCTTCTTCCGAATATATTTGCCATCTCAAGCTTTTTCTCTATTTTAGTTATCTCCTGTGATCTCAGGTGCATTCTATTAATTTAGACGCTCGCTGCTTTAACTCGAGCACGTGATGTATCTGTTTCGCTGTTCTTAATACGATATTGCTGTAATTCTAATTTTGATCGTACTATGGCTCATTCTCAATCCAATTGACCCATTTTAAATCTAAGTAATTTTACCACATATAAATATTTTAAGTCAGATGGCTTGAATAAGTTTTACTTCATAATATTTATGTCTCATATATATATATATATATATTAACATTAAATTATTTTTAAATAAAAAAATATAAATGATATCTTTTTTGAATAGATAAAGAAGAAAATTCACATGCTACAGAAATTAGAATTGGAGAAGTATAAATAAAGCAAAGAAAGAGAAGGTCATAAATTATATGTACTATAGTAAAAATTGATTATTCTATGCAAATTTATAGTAATATCATTCCAAAAGGCCCAAAAATATTCTCTCCTATTTGGTGATCTCTGTTTGGAATAGAAATTAAGGAAAGAGTGGAAGACATGGGAACTTTCAAGAAGTCAGTCATTCTTCCCTTCATTTTCTTTTTCTCCATTGTATATTTTGTAAGTATTTATTTGTTTGCTTGCTAGTATCATGACACTTCTGTTTTCAGTACAACTGACGACATCATCTATTATTTTTGTCTTCTTTTTTTCTAAATGTTCAAAGGTTACGTTTTTTTTATTTTATTTCATGCAATTTGACTTAATAAGATAATTTTAAAAAAATTAAATTTTATGATTTAAATTTATTCTAAAATATTTATATAAATATAAATTATTTTATTAAAAATAAATATTTTTTTAATTATAATAAAGTAATATTTTAAAAAATGAATAAGTATCACATAAAATAAGATTAAGAAGGCTACAATACTTCTCTAACAATTAAGTTTTTGCATCTAGCAGGAGCTATTTCTTTAAGGATGAAATAATACTAATTTTTATTGTATCATAATTTTTATTGATTCTTACGTATAATATTTCTTCAGTTTATTTTTATATGATGTCCATTTTAGAATTTATATGTTTCTTAAAAATTAATAATTAATATAATTATTTTATCATAATACTCATCATATTAACTGATATATAGTCTTAGCTTTTGTAAAATGATTTAGAAAAAAAGAAACATGATAATTCTATTTTTCTATATGTTAAAATTAGTAAATTATCACAATGCAAATTTATTTTTAGAATAATTTACAAATAAAAATAAACGAAAGAAAGGGGTATATGTTAATAAATTATACTAGTTAATAGTATATTAGGACTCATGGTTTTAGTCCTATTAGAACTCATGGTTTTAGTCC